>JACGAQ010002904.1:0-35351 GCA_014119065.1 Orius insidiosus | reverse complement strand
TGCTAGCAGTCAAGGTCTCAAGAGCCACATGAAAAGGAAAAATATTTTGGCCATATGCCATATGGATCTGAATTTTTCTTTTTAAATAAATTTTTTTCATAAGTTAACAATTATTTTTATAATTCCTCTTCCCATTTTGAGTTGATTATGGTGTGTTTGCCCATTCGGGAGAAAAGCAATAAGATTTTGTAATCTGCAATATGAAGTATCTTCCGAGATCATCTTACGAGCCATATCAGAGTTAACACTGGGTCCACTCTGAGAAGAAGCCTTTTTGCTGTGACATTTGTGGAAAAAAAAGAGTCATTCAACAAAAGTAGGTTCATTTTACAAGCAAATCATTAAAACTTTTAAGTTATTATTGAATTTGCTTGAGTAAAGTAAACCACCTTTTGTCGGCCAACTTTTTCAAAGTTTGTAACTCACAACATTTTATGAGATGTCAGGAAAGGCATCTGTTTTTGACCTTTTGAGTGGCAAGCTGGCAAACTTTGAAACTTCTTGGTAGGTACTCTTTAAAAAATTTGGTCGATAAAAAAAATAACACGATTTTTAAAAGAAAGTTTTAATTAAAAATAAGTAGTGACTACAAAAGTACAAAAAAAGGAGTAATTAGGTTTTTTTTTTTTTTCAAGTGAGTAGTACAAAAAAAGTAAGGACTATACAAAAAAAAAACTAAGGTTAACTTAAAACTTAATATGCTTAAGATATAAACTATGGATATTTTTGTGATTTTCGTTATTAAAACTAATGTTTCTATGGTATCTTTGGGCCCGAGAAAGCTTGTGTTGCACTCCTCACATGAAAGTTCTTCCACTTTGTCTCCATTGTGGACATCTAAATGTTCACACCAATCGAAACTGCTTTCGATAATTATACTGCAAGCGACGCATAAGCCAACGAATTCAGGATCGTCATCTTTATTGAATTTACTTTTTTTCATGTCAAAAATTTTTAAAATGAGATCCTCAATGTCTACTGCGATTGAGTGGATTGAGAAATGAAATCGACTTTTTAAAAGACTATCTATGTCGAGTTTGTCGCCGTAGAAAGATGTGTTGCACTCGTCGCACGTGATGCATTCGTTTGACTTATTGTGAGATTCGACATGTTTATCCCAATTGTTTTTATTAAACTCCAAGTCACAATTGAGACAATAACCGACGAAGTCAAACTTTCCATTCATCATAAAATCTTCCCTCTTTTTCTTTTTATGATGATAAAGAAGGCATCCTTAAACATGTAATCGTCTATCGATACATGAAAAGGATGTTCGAAAATTTCCTTTAATGTCATTATATCGCCGCAGAAAGAAGTGTCACATTTTTCGCACCACTTGGTTTCGATGTATTGATGACTATTTAAATGTTCTGACCATTCGCAACGATCAAACATTTCATCACAATCAGGCAAATGCCTATGAAACTGAAATTGGAGATAACTTTCTGTATTTTAAGCTTTTGTAAAATGCCTTCCATATCGATTTTACCCAAAATTTGAGGAGAACCATCAAATGTAAAAATAAACTGAGATTTTCCACTTTGGGGATTCGACGCACCAAGCGAACAAATCATCGACGTTTAATTGAACGACGTCTGAAGTTTCTTCAATGATCTCTTCCACACTTTCATTGATAATATTTTTTATTTTTCTTCCTCCTCCTTTTGTTCTTTTTCTTCCCAACATTACTCTCCTCTTTAGTGATCTCATGATGATCTATTTTATCATTTTCGACATCATCAGAAGGCAGTTTTCCAGCATCTGGTGCTTTATTTTGTTCATTACCTTCATCTGTACATTTGTACATTTTGTACATTACTCTCCTCTTTAGTCGTCTCTTGATGATCCATTTTATCATTTTCGACATCATCAGAAGGCAGTTTTCCAGCATCTGGTGCTTTATTTTGTTCATTACCTTCATCTGTACATTTGTACATTTTGTAAATTACTCTCCTCTTTAGTCGTCTCTTGATGGTCGATTTTATCATTTTCTACATCATCAGAAGGCAGTTTTCCAGCATCTGGTGCTTTATTTTGTTCATTACTTTCGTCATTCAGTTTTCCCACTTTTGCAGCTTCGTTTTCGGTATCTGACTGTGCATCGTTGGCTCCAGGTAGTTTTCCAGCTTCTAATGGTGATTCATTTTCCTTTCCTGACGATGCAATGTGTTCAGAAGTAGACATTTTGCAGCATTGGGTACTTTATTTTCTTCACCTGTTTCTTTCTCTTCAAGAGACGTTTTTTCTTTATTTTCTTCAACAGCCAGTGCATTATTTCATTTTCAGGCAATTTTAGTTCTTTATCTTCAGAGCGAGGCAGTTTTGTAGCTTTTTTGCGATATTCGGTCCTTCATGTACCTTCATTGGTTGTCTCCAATTGGATGACTGTACATTATTTTGAGGTCTTACAGTATTTTTAGATTTTGATTTTCATTCTTCTTCAATGAAGATTTCTGAACCGTATCTTCTTGTGCTTGGAGAGGTTTCCTTTTGGTGCGAAATTTCTCTCTGCTTCGGAAAATTTGTGCTCTTAGATTCGGTTGGTTGTTTGAAGCCCTGAAAACTACTTGAATATGTATTTTTGCTCTTGTTCATTTTCGTGGAATTATAAGAACGTTTTACGTTTCTTGTTAGAGACAACCTGCCACTCATTTTATGGTTTTGCGAGCTTTGGTGTTGATGATCCATTTTATTTTCTAGACAGTGCGGCATATTTTGTTGTCCATTGAAGGTAACTTCAGGTTGGGTTTTGAGCAATTTGGTCTTTAGAAATTTTTGGATTTGTTTTGCTGTTTTTTGACCCCGATAGAACAACAGTGCTGTATTAAGTTTAGGATTCTCCGTTTCTTCTTCATTCAAATTTGGTTCTGGAGATTTCGCCAGATTGCAAGGAGGTTCAAAATTTTGTGTTTCTGGGTATCTTCTGAAGAGCTGTTCCATTTCTTTTATCTTCCAGAATCCATTTCTTGGGCACGAGGAAAAGTAGCCTGAATCGAACTAGATTTCAACAAGATATTTTCCATTTTTAAATGAAAAGTACGATGACTTTCAGAAGAAAGAAGAATATCGATATGATCTTTCTCCAAAGAAAACCAGAAGGAACGGTGCAACTTTGGAATGTATAACGAGCATTCACATTCGTGCTCTTTAAGTAATTTAAAATATCTACATGTAACTTGCAGAAAAACATGACGTTGCCATTCAGTCATATTAATACATAATAATTGCATAAAGAACAGTAATGACCAAATGTAAGCTTCCCAGTCGAGTCGCAGTAATCGGTTAAAATACGAAACATGTCCTTATAATCTGTTTGATCCACAAGTTGAACTTGATTTGCTTCCAATGGCTTCATTAGATCGGTGTTTTTGTAAAGCTTGATTAGATGGATCAATGATATTGTAGCAAGGAGCAAGCTCTGAAGGTCTTCTGTCACAATATCTGGGACATAAAAATCTCGCGAATGTAAGACATTCGGTAATACATTCTTCAAGTAGTTTTGTAAGTATTGAGAATGTTGCAAGTATGCTATATGCGTCTTCTGTCGGGTTGTCCATTGCATCTGAAAAATAGTAAAACAATATTAGCAACTAAGAGACTGAGGCCATTTCAGGCTAAAATATGCTAAAATTAACATCAAGAGTACAAATCGACTGTAAAGATGCAAACATTTAGACTAGAAATACCAAAATGTGGGGGTTAGAGAACAAGTCTTAGGCCGAAATTTAAGATTGGATTTATTTCAAAAATCGCATAGGGCCGTTTGTAGCTGATTTCTTTTTCCCAATGTACAAATGATTAAAATTAAGTATGGGCAGTTCATTTTTAGAACCGTAAGTTAATTTTTCAACAAAAAAAATAAAGAAGAATCTCAGAGTTTTTATTCGGAATAAATAATTAATGAAACAAAGTTCGGTTTGTGAATGTGAAACCTCGGGTGGCTTGTTTTGTGATAGGTTAATGGTCTCCATTTGGCGAATTCAGAAAAAAAGAAATTAATTTTCATAAAGAAATAAGTAAGCAGAACAGAGAAAGAAAAAAAATATCACTCACAAAAGACTCCTTACAATCGAGGAAAGATCTATCAAAAGGATCCAGATAAACAAAACCTAAAAAACATAACGGATGAACGTGTGAACTAAAAACAATCAATTCAGAACTTACCAGAATAAATTTTTATCCAAAAATTAGACAAAAAACGAATTATAATTTCGACGGACGATAGATGAAAATTGAAAACAACCAATTTAAAATAAAATAAAATAAATCAAAGTGAATCCACAACGTGCCCGAGATCGCGGAGCGCAGTTAGGAACGAGTGTGACGTCATACCAATGTTGCCAACCACTTTAATAATTTTCCGGGATTATCAAATATAAATTTTTTTCTTCTAATGTCAGATTAAAACATAAAAAAATTGAGAAATATTTTTATCTTTTAAATTTTAATTTGGATCTTTTATTACAGTGTTGCGCTTTTTAAAATTCTGGTATAACAATGTGAAAGGTTTTATTTTCATTTGTGCATTGTAAACTTGACACCGGGAATAAAAACAATAAAACTATTATAAAATGAATTTTTTCAACAAAATACTCAGATCAAAACACGGTAAGAAAGGAAAAATGACAATATACAAAAACCTGAAAGTCTGGTTATTATTAAATTCTGTTCTTTCGTTGTCTTTTAGATGGTTTGAGATTATTATTTGCTCAAAAGCAGGAGATACTCTTTAGCTCAGAAAATTAAAAAAGAAAAGGTGCCACAAGTGATCGGACAGCCATCGCCTTTGTCGCATCCTCATTTGCTCAAGCCAAATGAAGTAGGTATCTTGGGACATGAATTTATAGTTGCTTGGTGAGAGTATTTGTAGCTATCTTTAACTCTTGCATTACTACCCCTCTGATCTTTACACCATTTGTCGATCTGGATATGGAAGTTTCTAATTTATTTCACTTGCCTGATTAATCATTTTCAGTTAGTTCCTGGTTTTACTTTGGATGACTTCAAAAAAAGACGTGAGCGCCTCATGGAGAGCTTGGTGAAGCTCAGGCCGAAAGATACTTCTCACATAGTCTTAATACCTTCCGCTGAAACTCAGTATATGTCAGACAAAATACCTTACGTTTTTCGCCAAAATACAGACTTCCGATACCTAACCGGCTGCCTGGAACCGGATTCGGCACTTATGATGGTTGTGACGCCCGGTGGGAAATTCAAATCGACTCTCTTCGTCCGTGAAAAAAACGCCCATACTGAACTCTGGGAAGGGCCAAGAACAGGTATTTTGAATTCATTATACAGTTTTCATTGTTTATAATAAAGTTGTTGTTTAGGTGTAGATGCTGCTCCTGTATCATTGGCGTCGATGAAGCTAAATCGATTTTAACCCTTGCCCATGTACTAAAAGATTCAGGGAATGACAACTTTACTTTCTGGTATGATCTGAGATCGCCTCCACATTCCGGCATACATAAAACTGTCGTATCATTTCTCTCAAACTTCAGATCAAAAGTACTTTTTAAACATTTTTATTTTATAATAAATTTCTTTTTAAGGATTTGGAGTCTCCTATAAGATCAATTCAAGAGTTGAGACTAATAAAATCAAAATCTGAGCAATCAATGATGTTAAAAGCGGGACAAATAGCATCAAATGCGATTAAATCGACGATTGAGAATACAGAAATCGGTTGTACGGAACACCAGCTTTTCGCAATGTGGATTATCAATGTAGGATGAATGGCGCTGAACATCTCGCTTATCCTCCAGTGGTCGCCACCGGAAATAACGCCAATATATCCATTACATAAACAACAATCAAGAAATAATCGATGGCGAATTAATCTTGATGGATGCCGGCTGTGAACTTCATGGTTACTCCAGCGACATTACAAGGACATGGCCTGCCAACGGCGTCTTTTCAACCACTCAACAAGTTTTATACGAAATCGTACTCGATGTACAAAAATATCTCATTTCGTTGTGCTCAGAAGAAACAAGTTTAGACGAACTTTTTAAATTGATGTGTACAAAACTTGGCAAAAATTTAAAAGAGGCTCACGTACTTTCTAAATCGGGCGAATCTTTAAAGCTTGAAGAAGTAATTTTTTTTAAATAATTAATTTTTTGTAATGATTTGTAAGTTTAGGTCTTTGGACTTAAAAAGCCACCTATGCAATTTTCAAATTTATTTATTTATTTTAGATGGCGTTTAAGTTCTGTCCCCATCACGTAGGCCACTACCTTGGTATGGATGTTCATGATACGGGTATGATTACGAGGCAAATCAATCTTAGAGAAGGGATGGTCATAACCATAGAACCAGGTATTTTTTTTTTTAGGAACAGCATTTAAACTTCAATTTCAAAAATTTTTTTCTTTACAGGAGTTTATGGATTTAAAAAACGACTTGGCCAAAAAAGAATTTAGAGGGATCGGCATTCGAATCGAAGATGACGTTTTAATATCTGAAGGAAAAGCGAATATTTTAAGTCCTTGTCCGAAAAGTGTAGAAAGTATCATGAAGCTTTGTAGAAATAAAGAAAAAATTTAGTAATTTATTTATTTACTTTAATAACAAAAATCCTGGGCGAGGGTCCAAATTGGAGGAATACTAAAAAAAGTGCTGTTTGAAATTCCTACTATTTAAAAAAAATGTGTCCGAGATGCGTGTGCGGATGATGGAACGCGAACTGTTGAGCTGTGACATGAGTGTCGCAGATGTCGAGAAGTTCGTTCCGAGGTTGAAGTTCCACCACTTCAGCGGGTTGAAGAGGTACAGAACTGCTGACGAGTTGAGGGAGAATTGCTGGCGCTATCGATGGGAGATCAAGACGTGCCGGAAGCTGTTCTCGTTCCGTGTTTGTTGAGGGATAAATAAGTACTTTTTTGTTGTATCATCGCTGTGTTCATGGCATGATTCATGGAAGATTTGGTGAAAAAGGAAAACATTGACTTTTTTTAATACTGAAACATTGAATTTTTCTATGAGGGAACTTGCAAACCCCAAAAACTCACTTTGTTGAGGGATTCAATAACTTCTCTTTGAGGAAATTAAAAATGGTAAAAGCTTTAAACTCTGAAACTACGACATACCTACTTTTATGTAGATTTCTTTTCTTCGAAATCTACCTATTGTAATTTGAATTTATACATTTAAAATATTAACACATGAAACGTTTCTCTAACAATATTTCACTTTTCTGCACACATTTACACAGAAACACAAATTCTTATGGTAAGCATACTTAAATGATTCCCTTTTTTTAAAATTATTATTTTAAACTTCATATGGTTAATTAATCTTTTGTACAATCCCTGAAAATAAAAATCTACTACAATTTTGAACTAGACCTGAGAAAAAAATGTTGAGTTTATTCCCAAAGCATTAAGGGTGGGGAAAATTTTTGTCCGTTTAACGCAAAATTCTCACGTTTGTAGGTAAAGGCAAAACTAGGAGATATGCAAAGATTTTTTGGATCTCTTAAACCAAAAAATTTCACTCCAGCTTCATTATTTGAGTTTTGGTTGGCCCTCTTTTGGAGGGAAAAAAGAATTAATAAATCCAGAAACTCCAGGAGTAGCTCTATATTTTAAGCAGGAAGTTCGCTAATTTTGACCTTTCCCGGTATCGACTACCAGCGGGTACATGACCTCCCTTTTGTTCCACTGCTCCAGTTACCCCCTCTAGTCGTGTAAAATATTATTGACTTTTAAAAACGCAATATGACTCTTTTTTAAATAATTCCATAATCGAAGAAAAGACCGTTCGAAGTTCACAGTTTTATCTCCCTGAGCGGTGAGTCGGCGTTGATTTTTTCTGAGGGGACGCTTTGATCGAAACGTCAGCGCTTCAAGGCCTTTCCTCTTCCCCAACGTGAGGGAGACCGGAAAGTCCAGTTGTTTCACATCCATCCTCCGTATAGTGGACGTTTTTCAGGCAGAAATTTTTTAGGGCCTCTTGCCCGAAACAACTACAACATGATTTCGATTACCAATTTAATATTCTTATCAGCAATTCTATGCACTTTCGGAATTCAAATTCAGGTAAAAATAAATATTTAATAAAAATTCGTTGTATGTGAAAAAAAACCCCAATCTACTGAGTTTTGCAAAAAGCATGAAATTATGATTTCTCAATTTAAAAGAAATTGTATTTGATAGTTCAAAAACTGCTTTTTTAATATTTTTATGGTCTGATTAATTGCTGTGGATTTTTATGACTTAGATCAAAGATTTTATGTCTTAAAATTTACTTTCAGTAGTGTCCATTAAAAAAAAAATTAAATGCTTATAATTTTTTGATCCTCGGAGCATCCTGATCACAGAATTCTAAGCAGGAATGCTCTGTGATGACGACCTCTAGAATATGCAAATAGATAGGTAACACCAATTTCTTTTTATTTACGTTGAAAAAATTATAATTGATATTTCTTTATTAGTCGTTATGTAATCCAATTCTCATTCTTATAAACAAAAATCCTGATAATGATAAGTGATTAAATAATTTATTAAAATTAATATTTGCTTTTGAGCAAAACTGCAAGCTGGCTTTGAAAAATCGAACGGCGACTTAAACGACTAGGCAATAAAAATGTAAATGTTGACATACCCTCGATTTTGATAATTCCTTGGGTATGGGGAAGCTGGCATGGGTATGGGCCAATGCGGCGAATGCTTAACGGTTAATTATTGTTTTATTTAGGGAGAGGAGAAGAATCGGACGTTTGACGTCGATTATGACAACGACACATTTCTTAAAGATGGAAAACCTTTTACGTACGCATCCGGCGAGATTCATTATTTCAGAATTCCGAGGATTTACTGGGAGGATAGACTTCGAAAAGTAAGAGCGGCTGGTTTCAACGCTATAAGCACGTAAGTGTAGAGAGTGAAGTCTTACAAATCTACCTTAGTAGAACAGTGATAGTTTGACACTTCACGGAAGAAGTCCCTGTGGTAGTTGGCATTTTTCTTTTGGAATAAAGAATCCGTGGATCCTGTCCGGCTACTCTGAAGAGTACTTGGATTTTCACCCGTTTACGCCCCTTTTTCTCCTGATAATTGAGGTTTTATCACTTATGTTGTACAGTTACGTCGAATGGAGTTTACATGAGCCAATGCCCGGAGTTTACCATTTTGCGGCGGAAGCAGATGTTGCAGAATTTATAAGGATCGCTCAAAAAGTCGGCTTGCTCGTCTTACGACCTGGCCCTTACATCTGCGCGGAAAGAGATTTAGTAAATTTCATCTTATTTTTATGAGATGTTCATTATATCTTTTAGGGTGGATATCCTCTTGGCTTTTGACCATAATCCCAAGATTCAATTTAGAACCTCGATCCATGTAAGTTTTTTGTTGTTGATATTCAGGTATATTTTATGATTATAGCTCACTTTTTCATCACGAGATGGTTCAAGATGCTTTGGGGTCAGCTCCAGCCGCTTCTCTACGGAAATGGCGGTCCAATTATTATGGTTCAAGTGTGTCTTTTTGTAATTAAATGACGTTTTGTGTTTTTAACATCCCGCGTATGCATTTAGGTTGAAAACGAATACGGTAGCTATCCAGTAACCGATAATAACTATTACTTTGGCTGCGTGATTTATACAGAAGTTACGTCGGAAACGCCGCAGTACTTTTTACCACTGATGGTCCCGGCTGGTCAAACGTCAAGCGTGGAAAAATCCCAGGAGTATTTTCAACAATAGATTTCGGAACAGGTTTGGTACTTATAAATATCATAATTATGATATTGTTAAATTTTTTAGTTATCAAGCCCAGTAAAACTATTCAATATGTTGAGGAAACTTCAACCACATGGGCCTTTGGTGAATTCTGAATTTTACGTCGGATGGATCACGTACTGGGGTGATGAATTCAGTCGTGTTTCTACCCCTGCCATTGTCAAAACAATCAAAGATATGATTGCAGCCAATATTTCTTTCAATTGCTATATGATTCACGGAGGAACAAACTTCGGATTTACATCTGGTTCGGGAAGCGACGCTCATTTCCAAGCCGACATCACAAGCTATGACTACGACGCTCCGATATCAGAAGCGGGAGATTTGACCGAAAAATATTTCGCAATTAAAGAAGCTTTGTCTGAGGTAGTTAAGTTTTGGTTGTGAATTAAATTGAGCAACTTTTTCAGAAATATCCTGGCGAAGAGATACCGGAAGAAATGAAGATGTCAAAAAAAGGTGATTACGGGGAAGTAAAGCTGAAGGCGTTGATGTCGCTTTTGAAAAGTCCAATTGGAAAAGAACCCGTCTTTTCTTTGTTCCGCAAACGATGGAAGCTATTGCGCAAAGATACGGTTTTTGCTTACACAACGAAGATTCCTTTTCCGACCAAAGATCCATCCGTTCTGCAAGTTACCGTTAGAGATCGAGCCCTTGTCTTGGTGGATAACGTAAGTGTATTGTGGCTGAATCATCAGCGATTTCGAGTTTGCCTAAGCTATCCTTGTTTCGAAATTGAAGCCAATTATTGGTCTGGTAAGACTGGGCTCTGGTCACAATCGATTGTCATGCTATCTCTTCTTTGCTTAGCCGGTATAGTTTTGCAAAAACAAGATAGGGCTTCGTTTGAACTAGAGGCTAGAACAAATTACAACTTACTGGATTCAAATCAGTTTTGGAAAAACTTGACTAGCGATCGAGGTAGTTTATTTACATTGGCTCATTCCTTAGGTCGAAGTGAGCGTCCTGCAGTACACAGTGATTAACGAAACGCCTCTGCCATCAGACATAGTTCAAGGTCAAAATTTGACGATATTGGTCGAAAATATGGGTAGAAGAAACTATCAACTTCTGAGCGATTGCACCAAGGTAGATAAGATATTATGAAAAAAGGTTACAAGTTCGTTTTAGGGTATAGTCTCGAATGCGACATTAGACGGACAGTTGCTTCAAAACTGGACAATCGTCGGCTACCCTTTGAGATATAACGACATCTCTAAACTAGACAAAATAGCTCGAGGGAGTATCACCGTCCCTAATTTGGTCGTACCTGAACCACATCCTTCACTTCCAGCGTTTTTTACCGGCACTCTTGTCCTTCCAGAAGGAGAAGAACCTCGTGATACGTTCATAGACATGTCAGGATGGGGAAAGGTATTGATTTTAATGATTAAAAAAAAATTATTGTAATTTTTAGGGTATTGTGTTTATTAATCATCATAATATGGGGCGATATTGGCATTTGGGACCTCAAAGGACGCTTTATATACCAAAGATCTATTTACTGGAGTATCCGCACAAAAATAAAATAACGGTTGGAACTTCATTTTACATCGCCAGATTCTAAAATACGTTTTGTGACTGAACCAAATTTCAATTCGACGCCGAGGGAATACGTCGTGTCCCAAGAAGTGAGCCAAGTGACCCTCGAAAAAGACCAAAATTTGAACAAAATGAGCGAGGACGAGCAGAAAGTTCAAAATGCGGAGCCGATTCCGGAAGTGGAACTTGTCCAAAACGAAGAAGCGAAGGACGACCAATCGGACACTTCTTCTATCGTTATAGGGACAGGTGCTACACCGTCGAAGGCCGAAATGCAAAATGATGAAGCCAAAGAAGAAGATAATGTGGAAGAAAAGGACGAACTTGTTGAAAACACCACCGAAAAACCAGTCACTGCCTGAACTACATGTATATTAAAATAAATTCATTTTTAAAGACTTTCTGTTCTTCAAATTCTTATCTGAAACGCGTTTTTTGCCTCTTTTATAGACCTAAAATGGTCATTTTTACACCATTAAATGGGGGGAAAAACACCAAGAATCTCCAAAATATCAATTTTTAAACAGAATTTAGGCATTTTTGTGTTTAAGATTGCCTGGCTTCCGGAAAATTTGAATTAAATCGCTTGTGTGTGCAACTTGTGTAGGGCGAAAGGCTTATTTTTTTTAAATATTTTGACAAATAGGTGACAAAAAACAGAAGTTTTCGAAGGGTTGAAAGCTCAACAATTGAAGTTTAGCCACGCCTTATAAACACGTCCCCTCCCTCGTTTTTTTTTCAATGCCCAGCCGAAGAGCCGCCCTCCCGCTAACAACTTCCAGTCGAGTTCCAGATCTCGTTGGTTAATCTTTTTTTTCGTGTTACTTCATAAAATTTTTTTACGATAATTTTTTTGACCATTTCATTTTTGCAAAAATTTCACCGAATATGTGATGGAAGCCAAGCTGACGTGCTACCTCGTCGTACAGGCGCTTGCACTTGTCTCCACTTCGGGAGAATCGCAAATCGACCAGTGCAAACTTCATTGCCCTCTTCAGGTATGTTGAAATCAAAATAAAATTTCATAAATTTAAAATCTCAAAATACTCCTGTTGAAGATAAACTTTTTTTACATCCCGTCCCATCATTGAAACACAATTTTCAATATCCAGCCCTTAAAATCTCTTTCATACATCAATTATTAAAATAGGACTAGTCAAACAAAATTTTATCTTCGAAGTTTTTAGCGTAAATGACGCGTGGGATGAGTGGGAGTGAGATTTGTTAAAAACGCATTGTCCTCCATCATGTTAACTCAGGAAATTTCGCCAAAAAAGATCAGAAAATTGTTTACCTTTTAAGGTTATTGTCATACCCTTTGATTTAATTTGGGTCAAATCTCGTTGCTGGGCAGACTTATCAAGCACAGTTTCGTTTACAGCGTCGGGCGACACATTTTTTGAAAAACGGCTCCTATTGGTTGAATCCAATGTTGTATAGGTTTAGCACGACTCGATTTTTGTTTCCTTGTCAGCTCTTTAGATTGAGAGAGCACCATGTATAACCGAACTGACAGGCTAGGACAAAAGCCACTTGCCCAAAGGCGTCAAGTGCATAAAACGACCGTTTACGCGTCTGCTCCCTTTTACTGCTTCCGGAAGCTCTTTTTTTCGGTCTACCGTTTTACCGCATCGTTAAACATTTATAGTTTAATCGAATTTTATTTTTTAAACTTTGTTAAAAAGATTAGACAGAAAAAAAAATTCTTTTCAAAAGGGTTTTGTCATACGCTTAACAATTAAAATAGAGCGAATTAATCTTCCGGACCAATTAAGCAAAACTGTTTCGACGCCGTCCGCAGTTTATTTTGTAAACATGATTACTCAACGGAACTTGATCACAAAATATTTTTGGGGAAAAAAAAAAATTTAATGTAATAAAATATTTAGTGAATATACAGCAAAATTTGGGTGAGGTTTACGAAAAAAGTGGCGGGCGGCCGAACGCTTCCCCTCCGTGAAAGAGTTTTCTCTGTACGATTGCTGCCAGAAGGGATTCCTATGAGGAGGCATTGGTTTGTGCCCAGAATGTAGCCTGTATTTTCCCTTTTTTAGGATTCTCATTTTTTTATTTTCTAATTTTTCTTTTGAGCTGAGATTTTATTTCCCTTGGCCTCAAATCCTTTTCTCATCCAAGTTCACTTCCTTCGGGACATAATTAGTTAAAATGAAGAGATGACGGATTAATTAGGTTGTAAATTACTAATTTCCTTTCCCCCCTTAATTAATTGGTTATTTTGTTAATTGTAATGATTACGAATGCCAAAATATTAACTTCCTGTACCAAAAGACATGAACGTTTTTTTCTTGATACTTTGGAAGGTCCGTCGGGGTCAGTTCCAGACAGAACATTGCGTTTGGTCCAGGGGAAATGTTAAATGGGAAGGTGAGGACGGAAGGAAGTTCGGCCTAATGATCGGCATCTGACCACAGGAAGCTCTCCAATAGCCCACAACCTCGATCTCGAAATAAAAGTTTTATACGTATAAAACTGTGAAATAAAATTTTAACCGGTTTTTCAAATTTGAAGAAGCAAGGTCATAAAAATAAAATTATTTAATTGATGTTTAAATAAAATATAAAGGACGTACCTTGATCTAAATGAAACCGGTCATGTCTTTAAGGTTGTCAATCCAGAAAGGAGCGATATTCTGATCATTGTTTCATTGTGAAAATTTTCCTTTTTCTCTGTGACTTTTCTTTTCCAGCGATTTGAGTACAATTTTGTATTCTTGATCTCACCTTCCCCAAAGAAATTGGCGGAACAGGATAAGGGCCTGAGCCCAGCCAAATTTGCAATAGCGTTTTTAAAGGCCTAGATTTCGATTTTAAAGCCAACGAAATCTCGATGAAAAAAAAAACTTGTAGAATGTGTCGAGTTCAGGAGTTTTGGCCAAAATATAAATTTACTTCCTAAATATGGAGAACATAAGCGTTTTCTGACTTAAGACTGTCAAAAATTTCCTAAGCCTCAATTAAGTAGACCTGAAGATCGAGAACTCCTGTTTCCTTGACGAAAATTTGAAGAAAACGCCCAAAATGGAGGGTAAAAACTTTTTTTACTCAATTGACTGACTTGGGGGGTTTAATAAACCCCCGTTCGTCAGACCTTCGGGCGTTTAACACCCTTCCACTTTGGGACAATTTCGTCGGTTTTCTGGCCAAAACACCCGTTTTAAATGGTGTTCAGGCGTTAAACATCTCTTTTACAGGGTTTTGGGTCGTTTTTTCGATTTTCTGCTGTAGAGACCCCCGTTTAATCAGGTGTCCGGGCCATAAATCTCTTTTACCGGGTTTTGGGTCTTTTTGTCGATCTCTGCTGTAGAGACACCCATTTAATCTGGTGTCCGGGCCATAAAATCTCTTTTACTGGGTGTTGATCGTTTTCGTCGATTTTATGATGTAGAAACACCCGTATTATTAGATTTTCTGGCGTTAAACATCTTTTACCGGGTTTTGGGTCGTTTTTGTCGATCTTCTGCTGCAGAGACACCCATTTAATCAGGTGTCCGGGCCATAAACATCTCTTTTACTGGGTGTTTGATCGTTTTCGTCGATTTTATGATGTAGAAACACCCGTTTTATTAGATGTTCAGGCGTTAAACATCTTTCTACAGGGTTTGGGTCGTTTTTCTGATTTTCTGCTGTAGAGACACCCGGTTAATCAGGTATCCGGGCGATAAACATCTCTTTTACTAGGAGTTACATCGTATACGTCGATTTTCTGGTGTAGAAACACCCTTTTAATCAGGTGTAAGGGAGTTTTATTTTACTTTCTCAGGCAAAAAAAAACGTTGAAATTGCCCCTAAATGCGATAATAAGTCGCAAAATTATTGCCAGACTTCTTGTCTGATTCTGCAGACCCTGAAATCAAAATTAAAGAGGGCTAAAAACACCCAAAACTATGTTAAAAACTAATGTCCTGGGAAGTAAAATAGGTTTTGAAAGCTTTTTTAAAAATGTAAAATATAAATATTTTGTAAAATTAAGTCCATTAGTTTTTTTGACCTGTACCGAAAACTCTGGAATGTATCAACATTTGTAAACAAATTTGCGATGCCTTCTTTCAACAGAGACGTCTTGTTTACGGTCTTTCGGAGGGGGACCGGTTGAGGAAAAATAGGATTCTTAAGATCCCAGAACCCCCCAATGAGCCTTCATATAAACAGATGTCATTTTCAATCAAGACTCGTTTAAACATCACATCTCCCCTTAACCTAACAAAAAAATCCCAATCCCATAAAAAAAATATTTTTTTATTGTTTTTCTTGTGTTTTAGAATCGTACCGACATCCACTATGAGGTCGGATGCAGCCCGGATTGTAAGATATCACAGGTAAGCTATAAATCTTTCAAAAAAAAAGAGGAAGAATAGATTAAGGAGGCATTAATCCAAATGAATGGGACAATTGAGATTTATCAAGGCACGTGTCCGAGTATTATTTGGGAGCGAACGAAGAAAATAAGAGGGCACCTGTTGAGATTCGAACAGAGGGAGAGGCCACCCTTCGTATCCTGGCTCCCACACCAATTTTTTCAAGCGGCAATTACATCAGAAGCCCAAGTGGCTTCAGTTAACGACCCTTATTAGCTCAAACACTACCTCCAACACCTCGAACCCGATAACATGCGTAAAATATGATTTTTTCCCCCCTAAAATTTTTCAAAAATCAAATTTTGTTGCAAAATCTCAAAAATTTCCTTAAAAACATTAGGTAAAAACTATTTTTGGGTCTAAAAATAGGGAAATTTTAGTACAAACAGAATTTTATGTCAAGGATACTTGGTAAAAACGTCGGTTTAAGACGATTGGCGAAAATCCGGTTAAACGCGATTTCTTCCCCCCTACAGGGTTAGAAAAACCTTTATATCTCATCTATATTCAGGGTGTTCTGTAAAACGCCAATTCCATACCTCAGGAAGTCAAAAATGTGAAGAGAAGTTGAAATTTAATAATATGACGTTTGGGAGAAGAACGTCGTTTTTGTTGAAATGTCTTTAAAAAAATTCTGCACGTTTTTTGAATTTTTAAATATATTATTAAAATAGTCTAATCCTGGTCTGGTTTTTTTTTATAAATGACCGTCCGCCGTCCTTGAATCGAATTTCATTCACTTCGCCACATGCATTCAAAGCGTACAAACAAAATAGAAATGCCCATCAATGGCCGCTTCCGACTGAAAAAGAAGATTCTTTATTTTTTCAAACTTTTTAGACCAAATAACTCTTTTTTAAAATGATTTTGTGTATAAAATCGGAGTCAATAAACGTTTAAGGGTCGTAAATAGTCGAGTAGTTTTGGATATCTGTCAAGAGATTAATCGGTCGAATGGGGAGAAGGGGGCCAAATTGGATGGGCATGAGGCCAACCTTTTGAATTCCCCTCTTGATGTTCCTTTTATTTTTTATTTTCATTCATTTGCGCTCCCTCTTCAAACAATCAATCGACACTTTTCCAATCAAACATGTAGAAAACATTTTTATCTACGCCTTTTCGGTCGTGTCGAAAAAGGGTCTGGGAAAAGTGGAGGTTTTATTTGAACCGAAAAAAGAGCTGCCTGTAAAGGCTTGATGGTGATTAGAGCGAGGATTGAAGTTGATGCTTTGCCTGTTTTCTGTTGTCAAAAACACGACCTGCAATCTTTGGAGATAACATCTTTGCGATGGAAAATTTTCTTTGTAAGCTGCAGAATCCGACAAAAATATAACTTTTTTTCTAACGCCTCGCGTAAATAACTATTTTTCCTTTTAGCGGCTTAATTAGTACCATCAGGCGTAATTTAGACACTTTAGGCTCTTATTAAAAGTTGGGGATTCTTTATTATTTACGAGACAAGACGAAAAAAAGGCAATTAAACGAAACCAATTGAATAATGATCAGGCGGAAAAAGAAGCCGAAAAAAAAGTTTTCGGTGCAGTTGCAATGACCCCTGGGAGTATTTAAGTGTATAAGGAGACAAAGAAGACTTAAAAGGAAGCGCTTATTTTTCCCGTCCACTTGTAACATTTTTTTTTCTCTACCTCCAATTTGTTTGAGTGGTGACTTGTCGATGAGGGTGTGGAGACCCGCATTTGCCCTCTCGGGCATCCCCATCACGTTTCAAAACAATGAAATCATCATTAGTCAGCGTTTAATCTTTTAAAGAAAGTAGAACCTTCAAACGCCAATTTTTATATCAGTACGCTACGGATTCCAATTTAAACTGTCAGAAAACAGTGAAGTGCGCTAAAAACTAGAATTGAAAATTTGGCTTAAAAATCCATTGGATTGAAAATCTAGAAGGTTGATGTGGTTGGGTTAGCATGAAGGTGCTTGAAGTGCTGCTTTTAAAATGGCGACCGCACAAAATCGGCATATTTAGAGTGACTCCTGTTTTTTGATGCTGGCGTTCTTGCTCAAGGCGGTAAGTTCGGTCAGTCGAATTCTTAAGACGAATTTAACGGTCATTGAATAAATTATGATACGGAAAGTGAATCCGACAGGAATGCTCACCTGTTGAAGGAAGTCCGACACGGATTTAACGGAAAATCGGATTGCCCGCCTGGAAAGGACGGATGTCGTCATAATTATTAAAAAAAGTCATATACCTGTTGATAATAGGTAGGGCATGAATGACTGAATTCAGACATCCTGTGTATTTTTTTTCGACCCCTTCCTTTCGGAGTCTTCCGATTGTCGAAGTCTCCATTTCCGTAGTATCCGGACCGCGATTCCGGCCAAAATGAAAAATTCGTTCGAAATCCGAGATCGGGCTTCAGGATGTTCGGACAAATGGGTTAGTGTGGAAGAATTTTTTTTAAAGGAAGCACCTTGTCGAACAACTGGACCGAAACTTCCCACGGCTCATCCACCTGAGAGGAACAAGTGAGGAAGAACCGTTTACCGAGTTTATCCTAGTTAATTAACTTACGAAGCAATTTTACCCGCCAACCCTGGTTTTTAGAGACCCCGTCCACAGGCGTCAACCGTCTTCACGCCATACGTAAAACTCGAGGAGTTCCGTCTAGGCAACCTCCAGACAATTAATTTTCTCGAAAAATTTACAAGCGTCGACGCTCCATCAAACACTTAAAATCCAATACTAGGAATTCGAAGGCTTAGAACATGAAGTGTGCCACGTGTTTTATTTTCTTTTTTTCTAAAGGCCTCCACCCCGTAACAAGTGTTCAACATATTATTTTCAACTATGTATAAAGGGAAGTTTTGAAAACTCGTTTTTTCAACTGAAAAATTAATTGCTGTCTTTTATTTTGTTAAGTTTATTTCTCCCTAGGATTCATGATTTTATTAGGTTGGAGAAATCATTCCCGTATACCACCTGTGGGGCCCTTTTATTTCCCACAAATTAAAAAGAGTGAATTTACATACTGCTTCGATTAGAACGGAAAAATGTAAATAGTTTACGCCCGGGCGGATTTCTCACGACTTGCATTCTGATTTCCGGTTAAGTTCCGGATGCGATTTTATGGGGAAAGTATTTTCTGGCACCGACATACTTCCTTAAAAAGAAGACGGGAAAAAATTGGGGTCGTACTCGATCACACTTGGGTCGAACAAAAATTGAATTTAGGTTTCTGTGCGTGCACGATAATTTTTTTAGTTAAAGTTTTTTAGGAAGTTTAGTCGGGTATTTTTTGGAGTAAAAACTAGCTTTAGATTTGTCCTTGCCTGCATTAGATTCGAGCCACGTTCGCTCCGAAGCGGTTAATTCCAGGCTTCCTCATTAGCAACAGTCGACGGCCCGGCCTCCTTTTTTTTACCCGAATCCCCATCGCTTCAAACCTCTTATAATTTTATTCATAATTTTTTAAAACTTTTTTTTCCGACAAAAGAGGGACCTAAGTTTGCTCAATCTATTTGCTTTTTTTCACTGTTTGTTATTTGCTCTGGTCCGTCCTAATGAGAGGAACATCTCAAGGACCGAAACTTTCGAAAGTTGAAATTGTTTTTAAGAAAGGGAAAAAAATTCTAAGTATTTTGTATACAATTTATATAAAAATGGCGACCTCGGCGGATGATGTCATCTAACAATGTAGACCCTGAATTCAAATTGCGGTGATCGGTTTTTCCCGTAAGATTGCAAAATTACTCTGTTTTTAGTCCCCTAAAATAAGTGCATTTAACTAAATAATAATAGGAGGTAGCGATTTTAATTAATGACAATTGAAACCTAATTTAACCTTAATCCGCGCTTGTACAAAGAAACAATAGATAGATGTAGAAAATTGTGGGTACCTCTTGACCCCAAAAAAATGGGAGTTTTTTTAATTTGATTTGTTTTAGTGCCTTAAAGGATGCCTTTGTGGAAAAAGCACTGGAAGCGAGCTGCCAAACTGTTTGTGTACGTAATAAATGTTTAATTTTAATGAATTTATCGACAAATTTTTTATATTTTTTTTTGGATACTTGCAGAAGTTAAAAGGTGAGGTTATAAATAGACCGGATGCTGGAGTCTTAACTTAAATATCCACTGGACGTTTTTAAATTAGGTCCGTGTAACGTTTTTGAAATTAACTAGGCTTTTGGGTCTTAGAACGTTTTAACAGGGTTACTAATAAAACACTGTGAACAACTTAACTAGATCTCTTTATTATTGTTATATTCGGAGGGTTTTGAGGGAGGGCTAGATATTTTAAGGGAAATAGCGTACCTTGTCCGATATCTGCGAGGAGAACGACGCACACCAACTGACCACGATTTTTGGGCAGTTCTTGGCTTTGAGCATTGTTCGAGGATCCTCGCCCCTCCACGTCATGGATTTGTCAATGACAATTTATTATGCTCTTAAGGAGCACGTGTGACGTGTGGACTTAGATTTATTATATTTGGAACAAAGGTCTTTACTTGTCCAATTCCACACGCCACAGGGGGTTATGGGATCCTCAGCTCTCAGCCCTGCCACATGTGTGCCATATGTGGTGTTTGACTACAGGAATTTCAAATAAAATTTAACTTACTAAAATTCCCGTAGTCCCACCGTTACATTCTCCCCCCAGATAAAATGGACCGCCGCCCTCGGCGGTAACGCTGAAAGACAAAGAGTAGGTTAGGTCAGGTATAAGCGCTTTGACCTTCGGACTATGGAATCAATAACCCTCAAAAACCGCCATAAATTATACAGAGACAATACAAAGTACCAATAAGTATCAATAAACATAAAGAAACTATAATACAACAACCAACGATATAAAAAGTTATGAAAAAAAAAAAATTTTAACACAAAGGTAAACTTAACCTATTAATTCCCATATGATCTACGAATACAACAATTATATCCTACAAATATCATGAATACAAATAAAAATAAAACTACATTGTTTTGGTTAATTCAGACCGTATCTACTATTTATACTACTATGTTGAGGACCTTAGGAACTTGACTGAATAGGGGGAGCTTAAATTCATGGCAGAGACGATGTCGGTGAAGGCTTGAGTAGAAGAAGATGTTGACTTAACTGAAGGCTTCTCAAGACGATAATTTAATGGCTCTGCAAGGGCGGGGCAACCACGACGGTGGTTCTTTTTGCGCGAAGCATCAGGATGAGAACCACCAGGATGACGGATGTGGTTAGGTTGATCCCCAGGTCGCCCACTGAGAACCATGAAGTGGACCAGGCCCCCGTCTCATTCGTTTCTCCGAGAAGTTGATCCAGGTCAGCTGCCATTTCCTGGAAACGCTCAAGGTCCTCGCTTCCAACGTACGACAAATCCTTGGACAGCTGTGGGACGTCTCGAAGATCAACCTTGGATGGTAACGAAACATTCGCAGCAAGTTCCCCTAGCCTGAATTTAAGCTCCACCTTTGAATGGAATGAATTGGGAAGAAGAGATCTAAAACCGTTCTGGAGGACACAATCTGGGGTGGTTTCTACTAACCCCGCATTTTCCAGGATCTGCGTTTTTAAATCTCTCCTACACATGGACGTCATTGACAGAGGCACCTTATTTGGAATGACGAAGACCCAAGCGTTATCTTTAACTAATTTAAAAAATACCGGGTGGGTAATATTAAGAAATTTGGGCTTACAGGAGGGGACTTCAATATGGCTACCTATTAAATATTGTACCGAACAATGCGCGATTTCTTGCAGCCGGTAGGGCAAATGATGCGGCTCACAGAGGGTCACACGACTTGACGTTTCCTTACAGAAAGCAATCTTTTCTGCGTCGGTCATCAAGGCGTATTCCCCCGTTTGATTGTTAATAGCCAAAAGTTTTGCCGAAGCCGGGTACAATAGGTAGGTTTGGTTCTGCAGGTGAATGGGGATTGATAGAATTTTAAACAATTTATAAGGGGGGAATTAGAGCTTAACAATGGTACCGAAACTATGAACCTGACCTGTTGTCCACTTACGTAAATTTTAACAGGAGATAATCGCAACAGGTCCATAATGGAGGCGGGCGGAGAAAAATCCTCCGGTAATTGGTCTTTAGTATTGTGCAGGACGTCCCTCAATGAGGTCGAGGAAACGATTAATGGGTGGATGTGGCCAAGTAACGCGGTATTTAAAATGCTTATGAGGTCATCTATATTGGATAAAATTGCATGTACGGAATTAAAGACGATTTCTATTTGCTTATTGAATTCTATTAATATTAAGGTATGATTATTTAATTCTGAAATTATGGAATTTAATTGATTACGGAATTCATTCATTTGATTGTTAATGTTTATAGTGCTCTGTCTATAGTTACGCAACGTTGCGTTTATTGACATTACAAAGAATTTTTCCCGGATTTCAATTTTTTGATTATCTTTATTTAATTTTGCAAGTACTTCGTCGTAACGGCTTTGGTCTTCGTCACTCAAGGTGCCGAATAGGGTTTTGGTCAACCGACCAACCCCATTAAACAAACCACGTTTTTGACGTCCATCAAGGCTAGTCAGAGTAATCTGCCTTATCAGGTCCCATTTCATGTCCACGGATTGTATGTCTCTTTGCAATGATTTTAATACTAGCGAGCAATCAATTTTGTCCTGATCAAGGCAAAAACTAACTATTTGATTGATCAATCCGTGGGCTAGGACCACTTCCCTATCAAATGGGTCTAAGTCCAGAGTACTGATAATTTCCCAATGTCCCCCTATAAAATTTAAATCCCCTATGTCCTCAAAAAAATAGGGAATATTATGCAAAGGAGTGATTTTCACTGTTGCCTCTGCACAACATGTGAGGGCAATCAAGAAATAAACAACGGGCAATCTCATAATCAAAAATAGGTATTGAAATTTAAAATTAAGTATAAAAATTTAAAAGTTAAGTACAGAAAGGAATATAAGATAGGTAGTTCTATTATAATTATTATTATTATTTTTTTTTTTGATTAAGTACAGAGGAAAAATAAAATGTATTAACTAGTTATTTAAGACGGTGGATGAAAATATCTAAAAATATTAAATTATTAAATTAATTGATAATTAAAATTTAAAAGGTACGGTACCTGAATTAACCAATTGGCCAGCTGATGATAGTCGATTCCCTCTCTGATATCGGACGAGCATGTGACGCTGACAAATGTATGAACACGGAAGGATTTAAACGTGGAAGAAACGTGGAAGGAAGGAGGGAAAAAGTCAAAAACCCAAATTATATAACCCCATTTTTCCCCGGAAGAACAAATTTCTGTGTCACCAGCCATAATTTTGTAAATATTTACCACTAAACTATAATATACAAAAATTTTTTTTTTTTTTTTTTTTTTTTTTTTTTTTTTTTTTTTTTTTTTTTTTTTTTTTTTTTTTTAACTTAACTAATTTGAAAAAATTAAAATTCATGTGTCCCGACAACAGTCCAGGATCTTGCACAGTCTAACCCCACCCATCGCAGTGGTCCATTGGGATCGACCTGGTTCGCTGGCAACTAAACCACCTTCTTCTTTCCACGTAAATGTTGGCTAGGCATTTACATAGTGTGGAAAGGTTTGCACGTGCACTTGTGCGTCTGAGAATGGGCAGCTCAGATTTGACGATGTACCCCATCGTCCCCATTGACGGGGTGGCTCCAAATCCACCCCAATCTGTCGCTCCGCGCCCCCGGCCAAAATTCCTCTGAAACCGTTATGGGGCGGCCCGGGACTTTACAGGCTGCCGGATGCGCCGGTCCATTTCCGGACGCATGCCACGGAACGACTGGGATTCCTGCCCCCACACAATTAACAAAAAGGGGGCAGGTCCTGCCCCTAACAGCAAAAAGGTGACAGGGTGCTTTGGCTGGCTCGTGCCCCCTCTTGGGCACGAGAAACGCCACATTTGCGTCCAGCCTAAGGCCGAGGAAGGGAACAAGGGCAAGGGCTGAAAATCGAAATGTAAGGTAAAAGTTTGTAGCGGTATTTGTGTCATAAATAATAAGGAATGTAGTGGGCCGTAACCTAATCTTTGGAGTTAGGTTTTGGCTTATGCTATTGTACTACTATGGAAAGGAATAGATTCGCGTGCCTGGTCGGGGTTACTCTGTCGTCACAGAGACCCCCTCGACCTGGGCACCTCCTCTAGAAAAATAGCGTTTTAGTCGCCTTATGTGAACTACCTCGTCCACAAGCTTTCCCCTGAGATACATCCTTACGACATAATTTACGGGACCAGTTTGCTTAATGATGGAATACGGTCCCATGTATTTTTCGGCGAATTTGCCGGATGATGAGGGTCGAGGGCTTAGGACTAGGACCAACTCGCCCTCCGTAAAGGAAGTATCTGTATGGTTTTTATCGTACAGAACCTTTTGCTTTTCCTGAGCCCGCCGAATGATATCCGGAACTTCCAACCTCACTTTCTGGAGAATCTCCAGATTCTTTAAGACATCTCCATCGATGTTAGATGGCAGGAGATTAATTTCGGCGGGCATGTTTGGTTCAAAACCATGCATGAGGTAGAAAGGGGAATAAGAAGTGGTTTCCTGGACACTTGCATTGTACGCCATCAACACGGGGTCTATTAACCGGTACCATAGGCCGTCCGCATGATAATGTGACAACGCAGTGATGAGGGTAGAATTAAAACGCTCCGTTAACCCCTGCGTCTGAGGGGAGTAAGCAGTGCTAAAATGTTGTGTGATTCCAAGCTCCCTAATAAATTGTTTAAGAGCCTGGTCAACAAAATGCCCCCCTCGGTCTGACGAGATTATAGACGGAGCGCCAAATCTGTTTATTAGATTAGATACAAATTCCGCTGTTGCCCTTGAATCCGCCCTCCTCGTTGGCTTAGCCACAGCGAACCTGGTGGTCGTGCAAGTCCCGACTATTATGTACTTATAACCGCCTGAAGGAGGGATAGTTCGAACTCTTTCAGTCTTAACAAATGCCAAAATAATCCGTCGCAATTCCTGAACTGTAGCTGTGGGAGGAGCGGATAAGTTGAAGGTTTGTATAAGTAGCAAGGCAGAATCTTTCTTTAACTGATGAACCCAGGAAGTCTGCTGAAAATAATCACCGACAGACATCTGCTGTCAACCCAGTTGAAAACCCACTTTAAATACGACAAAAAAAAAAATACTTATAAAAATATAAAGCTTATAATCTACTTCCCACATATATATTAAGCATAAAAAAAAAACCAATAAAGAAATACTTAAGTTAAATTAAATTACCAAAAAAAAAAAATAAATAAATCACAAAAAAAAACTGGTGACCAGCAAAAAAAATTGCCTAAACTTGTTGCAAAACCTCCGAAAATCCCTTACTTGACCAGAAAAATTGAGGACAAACAATAAAATTATGAAATTACAATACAAATAATAAAATTATGAAATTGAGAAAGAAATACCCAGATTACGCAAGCAATTGTGTAACACTCTAGTAAATGAGAAAGAGAACAAAAATATGAAAAATATGGAATTTAAAGGAGAAAAAATAAAAACCAGATGAAATGTAAAACAAAAACGGCCAACTAACGTGGGGCGTAAATCGGCGCTACAAAAAGAGCTTGGCTCGCGAAAGGTGAGACGAGCTTCCCTCCCCGATTGAATTGAAAGCGAATGATTTTAATACTTAACGCAATAAAAAAAAAATTTCAAAAAAGGGCTTGGCTAGCGAGGTGAGACCGACTTCCCAAAAATTTTTATTTTTGTTCCGGCAATCACGAAAGGCAAAAAAATTGTTTAATTGAGAAACGGCGCCTATCACCACTTGTAACTTTTTGAAAAACTAGGCTTTTGGGTCTTAGAACGTTTTAACAGGGTTACTAATAAAACACTGTGAACAACTTAACTAGATCTCTTTATTATTGTTATATTCGGAGGGTTTTGAGGGAGGGCTAGATATTTTAAGGGAAATAGCGTACCTTGTCCGATATCTGCGAGGAGAACGACGCACACCAACTGACCACGATTTTTGGGCAGTTCTTGGCTTTGAGCATTGTTCGAGGATCCTCGCCCCTCCACGTCATGGATTTGTCAATGACAATTTATTATGCTCTTAAGGAGCACGTGTGACGTGTGGACTTAGATTTATTATATTTGGAACAAAGGTCTTTACTTGTCCAATTCCACACGCCACAGGGGGTTATGGGATCCTCAGCTCTCAGCCCTGCCACATGTGTGCCATATGTGGTGTTTGACTACAGGAATTTCAAATAAAATTTAACTTACTAAAATTCCCGTAGTCCCACCGTTACAGTCCGAGATGTTCGTTTCCTGTTTATTAAAATAGTCGATCTATTTTTTGTCTTCAGATGAGCTTGGAAGACCTCCGGCACCCGCGCTGGTCGCCGATTCTTTGACTCCGACTTCTTTAAAGTTAGAATGGGAAAGAAGCGTTTATCCTAATTTGACCGTTTTGGTCCAATGGAGTTACGGGGACGGTCAATGGCAGTACGCGAGGAATCAAAGTTGGTCTTTGAATCAAGTCACCGTTTCTTGCCTTCGTCCTTACACCAATTACAGAGTAAGTGAAACTACGTCATATGCAATATTACCAACCAACTGTGTCTTAAGTGACCATTTTTAAAAAGTCTCCGGGTTGGTTTGTAACATTGGTTGAGTTCATTTCCACTGTCACATATCAATGATATCTTTGAGTTTGTAAAGTAACTTTATATATTAATTACACAGTATACTCCACTTGTATGCTCAAAGATGGTACTATCCATTCGTCCATAAAAAATACCCTGTTATTTTATTAAATTATTTGAAGTTTTCTGTGTATTAGGTAAGACGATTAGGATCGAAATATTTATTTGATTGATGATGACTGATGGCTAATTTAATTTTTATTTAACTTTTATTTTTAGTTTCGCATATCATTATTGGCGCAGGAGACAGAATTAGTGGTTTCAGAAGCGAGTCTTGTGATTGGTACGTTGCCTTCCGGTTGCCATCTTCGCCTCCTAGTTTGGTCCGAGCGACAGCCACTGATCCAACTCGAGTCTCCGTTTCATGGCTTCCAGGTCCGTTTCCGAATGGTCCAATTTTGTCGTATGTCGTCTCCATCGATCAACTCCCGACCGGATATAAAGCTCACAAAGACATCCCTGTGTCCGAAAAAAAGGAGTTTTATATGTTTCAAAGTTTGCAGCCTTCGAAAAATTATTCTGTTTCTGTCGCCATGAGAAATGCTGTCGGTTTAGGACCTCCTGCAACTACAATTGTTTCGACCCCACCTATATCTCTTGGTATGTCAGTTATATTTTAAGTTTTATTATATTCCTTTTTTTAGTAAAAGAAGCAGAGAAGACGATATTGATCTTGGGTGCCCATCACACCGTGATTAGCCAAGCTGCTGATATGTTGGACGAGCCTGTAGTCATGTATGAAACACAGCACCGTATACGTGGCGTAGCGGTTCACATTCGAAAAGGGCTTCTATTCATTTCTGATTCTTTGGGGCGTGTAATGGTAACTTCATCTCGAGGTAAACATCATGCGAAAGTCCTTCTTGGAGCAGACATCGGTGAAATCAAACCTCATGCTTTATCTGTCGATTGGCTTAACGATCAGCTATACATTTTGGGCGAAGTCGGCCGTAGATGGCAAGTCGCTCGATGTGAGCTTGATGGCTCCGGTATGATTGTTGCACTCGCCGGCCTTCTTGACAAACCACTCCATATGGAAATTGATCCGTACAACGGGTAAGTGTTTTTTCACTTTGTAGCGGTATAAAGAATCCATAAATTTTTAGGTATTTATTTTGGGTCATGGAAGGAGTACCAAGAGGAGGATTGTACAGATTAGACATTGCGGATATCAGCAATGGAATAAAACATGAAGTTTTACCCGATTTAATACTTCAAGATCCCGACCTTGGGGCATTTACTGTTGACCATGCAAACTTCAGAATTTTAGTTTCAAGTCATTCAAAAAATACAGTTCTATCTGTTTCCTTGGACGGGTAAGAATTTTTTGAAACATTGGGTTTCGTGAAGATTGTGGCTTGAGTTGAGTCGAAAATCTTGACCACTGACCCATGGTTCTAACACATATTTTTAATCTTGATTTTCTTTTAGAAAGGAGGTGACAGACTTGAGGCATAACACACAGAAGCCCCAATTTGAAAGGGTGTTATCTCTAACTATGGCCAACGGCCTTTTTTACTGGACTAACGGTGATATTGTACTTACTGAAGAATATCATACAGGGCAGAATAGTTATTTTCATAATTTAGTAGTACCTGGTGTGAAGGACCCTGGGTAAGTAAAATTTGATTTATAAAACATTTTTAACATTATGTTATAGCTATGTGAGTATAGGAGTGGATTTACCATCAGCACAACCGGTTCCTGCTCCTGTTAATCCTCCGACAGGCTTACAGGCTGTGATGGGGGCCAGATTTGTCCGTGCAACCTGGAATATCCCTCATCTTCTTGGTGGCAGGGCAAAGGCGCTTGGCAAAACTGGTCCTATCAGTTAAACATCGAGGATTTAACAACAGGAAAATCAACTTTATTAAAAAAAATAAACTCAACAAGCACCACTGTTCATGGTTTAATACCTGGACGCCATTATTTTTTAAAAGCCGCTGCCTCAACCAGCTCTGGTGTTGGACCATGGTCTGGGGGATTCTCGGGAATGACTTTAAGCCAAGAACGCGGCACGAAAATCGTCTGGAGTTCTCCAGAAGGCCTTTTCACCACAGATCTCACAGGGCAGGATGAAGAAACTCTTTTGATCATGATCAACTTAAAGTAACCTAATTATTTTAACCTAAAACCTAATATATTTGTTGTTTTTTTTAGTACACACAACACATTAATGACATTTCATGGTATCAAGACCAGTTATATCTTGTCACCAATAATAGTGGAGTCTTGTGGTATAATATCAGTTCCAAAAATAGTGGACGAGTTGCCGAACTAAATTCCGTTGGAAGTATTGCTGTAGATTGGGTTGGAAAGAAGTTATATTGGTCAAACCCAAAACAACAACTGGTAATCGATTTTATTTTATTTTATTAGATGACTGTTTGTTTAGATAACTAGAGGAAGTTTAAAAGGGAATGATCAAGAGCCACTTCCCATATTGACTGTGGCCAAAGAACTAAATATTGATTCTAAGCATGCTTTTATTTATTGGTCGACCGGCCATGCAGTTGAATGCGCTCGGCTGAACGGAAAACATCGTCGTGTTTATTACCCGGCTGAATTATTTTCCGGAAAACAAGGTTAATTAAACCCTCTCTTGATGTTTCATTTAATTAATTAATTATTTTGTATTTTTAGTCATGGGTCTTACTCTTGATGTGGATTCCAGAATGGTATTTTGGATTGTCCGAAATTATGAAGGGTCAACACTTTTCCGTGCAGACATGGCCGACGGAAATACTGCCACTCGGGAAATAACCGTTGCCAAAGTACCTCTAGTCCATCACCCTGATATTTTAGGTAAAAAAAAACCTTTTAAAATAAATAACTTTTTTGAAATACTTTTTTTAGGCCCTTTAGTTTATTTTGACAATCGTCTAATATGGCTCCGGGACAACAAACAAGCTGTGATCGGTGACTTATCAGGATCCAATTCCGCCCTACTAAACTTCCCTGTACTTAATAATATTAATGTTTTTACCGTCATAGACAATACGAAAACTCTTGGTAATATTTATTATGATGTTTTACTAAAAAAATTTAAACAATTAATTTGTAGAAGAAAAATATAATGCGATTCCTGAAAGCGTTGATATAAATTCTCTGAGGATAATCGGGAATTATAGCGATTTCAACATAACTTGGGATCCTGTTTCCAATGTGAATATTGGACAAGTGTTTTATGAGTTGAAAATTTCTCAAAAAGATAAGAAAGATGTGATGGTGAGTTTTGTGATTTTGAAATGGAGTTTAGAAATATTTTTTTAAGGTTGAGACGACGGAGGCATCATGGTCATATCCGGAATCTGAAGTCCCTCCACCGTATTCAAGGTTGGAAGTTTCTCTCCGCGCTTTGACTTATTGGGGAGTCTCCGCTCAGGTCGGTGCCGTTCTTTATAGCCCTGAGACTTCACCATCGCAGCCTTCTCGTCCAAGAGCGTTTGTCATTATTCGTTCTTCGCCTGATAAAATGAGAAAAGAGTCAGAAGTGATCTTCCGTTGGGATCCTCCGCTTTTCCCAAATGGGATTATAGTCCGATATACGGTTGTTTGTTGGCTTGACGGTTCTGAACCGTTTCTTTGCAACGCTCCCCATTTACAACCTGACCGTCTCAGCTACTCATCAAAAGATGTCCCATATAATTCTACTGTATTTTTTCAAGTGTGTAACCCAATGATTGTACCATAACTCTTTTTTAATGACAATTTCAGGTTAGGGCGTGCACAGAAAAAGGCTGTGGGATGCCAAGTCGTGCGGTTTTAGTTAAAACTGATCGTCCTAGTCCAATCCCGAAGCTTTTATTGACCACAAATGAGAGTCTCACCTTGGCAGACATTGACCGTGGTGATAACACACCGCTTGCACACAACCCTGGCGGATTTTTAAGCAGCGTAGTCTATCATTTTCGAGGCACAGGCGGCGTCTACTGGATACAAGACTTCCAAACAATCGTCTACACTGGAAAGTCTCGAACCAAGCAGAAAATACTTAGCTTAAATGGTACGGCGTTAAGCTTAGCCATCGACTGGGTCAGCAACACGTTGTTCTGGTCAGAAACATTCGGAAAAACCAGCGAAATACGGAAACTTGATTTAACACACCTAGAACATGATAAAATCCATATTCAAACCATTCTTATTCGCTCTTCTCCGATTTTATCGATACAGTTAAACCCATTTAGCAGTTCTCTATATTGGTATGAAGAAGGGAAGCCAAAATTATGGCGATCGAATATTGATGGATCAACATAACCCCATTATTCAATGAAAAACATAAAAGGTAAATATGATTTACATCTATTGGTTCTTATAACTTTTTTCATACAAGGTGGAGAAGAAGTCCTTGTACATGCCCTGACAATCCACATCCAGGGCCTCAGTTTACGCTCGACCATATTTCAGGAATTTTGATATGGTCGATGTTGTTCGTAAACGTCTTATGGCGTCTGATTTAGATGGTTGCCATTGTAGCGTTGTAGTCGACCATCTTAGCCACAATGAAACTGGTTTACCGCCTACTTGGATAACATCCGACCAGGACTTAATCTATTGGTCAAACTCAACTGAAAATCGTGTCTACAGCATTCGTAAGAGGGATTTAGAAAGATACGGCATTGCACAACCTAAACACAATTTTATGCAAGGAGTTAAAGAAATAACAGCTTTTGGAAACCATTTACAGCCATATCCTGGTAAGTTCTATCAATAGGTTACGGTTTATAGGTTACAATTTATGTTTAAAGATATCAAGTGTCTTCTACCTCGGCAACCTCCTCCTCCTCCAAGTCTTCAAGCGATGTCCAGCGAAAGTCTCACCCTTCTTTTAAGCGATAATCCTCGGACTAAAGAATGCTGGAATATTTCACAACCTAATTCTTTATACACAGTTTATTATCAACAAGTTGATGCCGAAGGATTTACAACATGTTCGACAAAATTGACGATTGTAAAATCCATGTAAGGAAATGAAATTTAATTTAATTAATTTTAAAAATTAATTTTTAGGAGACGCTTGATAAATTGGTTAAAATAGAAGGGCTGAATCCTTATTCTGAGTACATATTTATGGTTGTGGAGAAGAATTATTATTCGGAAATTGCTAAAAGAGAAGCAGAGCCGAGTATTCCAGTCGTTTTTCAGACAGCGCCAGGAGCGCCGTCTCCTCCTGAGGATGTCACTGCTGATATTGTAAGTCCTAATTTGCTGACCGTTTCATGGAATCCACCTCGTCTTCTCAATTCCGATACGGTCAGCTATGAAGTTCTCTGGACATCAGACGGCCCTGTTGACGGAACTCGTCAACGAGGCGAACAAGTTGTAGCCTCCAGTAACAACACAAACATCAGAGAAGAGACTAAAATTTACAAATTGACACCTGGCGTGAAGTACCTCATTTGGGTGAATATTTCAATTTTATTTTCCGTTACACTAAAAAAAAATTATTTTTCCTATCATGCTAACAGATGGAAGTGTAAGACTTTTTAAATGATTTTTATTGAAATTTATGCCATTTCTAGGTACGAGCTTATTCTAAAAATGCCCAGGCCTTTTCGGAGAGCGAACCTGTTGAAGTTTCGATGTTTCCCGAGCCAAATAATTTAACTCTAATCACCGCCACAGCTTATTCACTTCACATAAGTTGGCATCATGATCTACAGTTGCCATATCTATCGTAAGTGTATAAATCTTAATTTGTACTCCTGAGAAACTTTTAATTTTTAGTCATGAGCTTGAATTTGTTGATGGATCTTCTGGCGACTGGGATATTGTTACACCTCTTAATTCCTCTGAAGATGGATTGGAAGAATATTTTCTGGATAACCTCAAACCTAAAACTGTTTATACTTTTAGGTTAAAAATAATCTATACTGATATAAATTACCCGTTTTTATGGCCACAAGATAAAATTTATATTTAAAACTTTAGGTGAGTAAATGATTAAGGTTTGTTAAAATAAAAACATGATTTTTAGGTGATAAACCCAGTAAACCTGGGTCGCCTGTGATTCAACATTTAGGCGGGGAGGCGTTTCAAGTTGGATGGGAGCCTTCAAAGATAATGGATCACCTTTGGAGCTTTATTGGCTTGAAGGGATCAAAGCTAGCGATTTAGACAGTACGTTTAATAACTTTATCAATGAGACTGAAGATAACGAAGATCATTGGAGACTTTACTACAATGGGACTGGTAAAAAAAAAAAAATCCGTTGGTTTTCTTTTTTAATTTTTTAAATTTTCATAAAGATAACTTTTGGCTTGTAACAAACCTCGAAAGTCATGAGAGGTATAATTTAGAGTGAGGTCAAAAAATGATTATGGCTGGTCGGAGTTCAGCGAATCAAGTGGAACATTTGATTTAACAAGATCGGCGATGGTGGGTGATAGAAAAGAAATTACGATTATAGTTTGGATTATGACTCCTGCGGCGATTATTTTAACTACTCGTTTTCATGTGTGGTGCGTATATTTTTTGTTTGTTTTCTTGCTTGACATCATTTTTAGTTTTAATTCGCCATGAAAAAGTTAAAAAATGGAGTTCGGGTGGTTCGGTCTCACTCGACCCAACCAAAGGCCCAGACGTCGAGCTGGCATCCTTGAGGCAAATTCCAAGGTGGTCTGCGCACGTCCAATCTTCAAATATCCTCTACACAGGAGGAAATCTTGCTCCTGTTTCACTCCTTCCTCATTTGCGAAGGGATCAAATTACACTTTCCAAATTTCTCGGTTCTGGAGCTTTCGGAGAAGTTTTTGAAGGTCAAGCGAGAAATTTACCAAACTCGGAGACCGACATTACTCGTGTCGCTGTTAAAGTAATAAACCTATTAATTCAAAGTGAGAAGTTAATCTTGTTTTTTTCCAGACCTTACGAAAGGGAGCTAGCGATCAAGAAAAGCTGAATTTTTAAAAGAAGCTCAATTAATGTCAAACTTCAAACATGCTCACATACTTCAGCTTTTGGGCGTCTGTTTGGACAATGACCCACACTTTATATCATGGAGTTAATGGAAGGCGGAGATTTATTGTCATATTTAAGCAAGCAGACCACTTCTGGTATGAATGTTTTTTTAAATGAATAGACCATTAATTTTTTTTAAATAGAAAACTGAAATTGGTTTGACGCTTATTGATTTACTTTCGATGTGTGTGGATGTTGCAAAAGGGTGCTGCTATTTGGAAGAGATGCATTTCGTCCATCGAGATTTAGCTTGTCGTAATTGCCTCGTTTCTTCTCGAATTCGAACCGAGCGGGTCGTCAAATTGGCGATTTCGGATTAGCTAGGGACATTTATAAAATGATTATTATCGAAAAGAAGGCGAAGGGCTTCTTCCCGTACGGTGGATGCCTGAATCGCTCGTCGACGGCGTTTTTACGTGTCAATCTGACGTATGGGCTTTTGGTGTTCTTCTTTGGGAAATCATGTCCCTTGGTCAGCAACCTTACCCTGCCAGAAATAACATCGAAGTTCTCTATTATGTCAGAAATGGCGGCCGTTTAAGCCAACCAACCAACAGCAACACCCACTTGTATGATTTATAATTATTGTTTTTTTTTTTTAAATTTTATTTTTAGATACAATTTAATGTTAAAATGTTGGAGTTTTAACCCAGAAGAAAGACCAACTTTTAAATACTGCCTTGAAATATTGGAAGAAATCCTCAAACATACTGAAGACGTGCCTTTAAACATGTCCACTCTAAGTAAGTTAGGGGAAATTTTTTTGTATTTTATAACTTTTTTTAACTTTTAGCCGAAAATTTTGAATAGAAATCACCCAAAAAATTCTGCATTTAATGAGTAATTTTTTTTTCGTTTTTTGTATTTTTCAAAGTAGTAGTCAAATGGCCTTGTAGATTAATTTCGTTGAGAGTAGATTTTTAGGGTGAAGGGCTTAACAAAAAAAAATTATTGTTTAGTATGGTAGAATCACAAAATTTTAGTATTAAAGAGGTTAATATATTTTAATTTTTAGATAGTGTACGACAAGAGGATAAAGAAATAAATTCGGAGAGTATTCCGAAATATTTGGAGGTGATTTACGACGTGGACAGTTCAGGCTATGAAATTCCAAAGTCTCTTCGAGAAGTTGAAAATGATCTGGAGGCGACACCGATGGCAACTGTGGACACGACGAGCGATGACGAACGCTCCAGCCTCGAAAAACTTTTACCAATTTTCGACTCGACTTTAGCTGAGTTAAGAAACAGAGACTCAATGACTGTCAGATGAGTTGGACATTTAAAAAAAATTATTTCTGTGATTGTCAGCCGGAGTTTGACTTATCGTTCGCATTTAATTTATTATCTAGTTTTTAAATATTTGTAAATATTACTTGATACTCTGTAAATAGATTAATTTGTGTAAATAAAATGATAAATTCTTTTAATTTTGTTTTTTAACTTCCTTAAAGAAGTGATTGTGATACCTTCCACGTCTGGTTTTTGGGGAAGGGTCTTCCAGACCCCGTAGGATAAATTCGAATCACCGGAACACTTTACGGCCATAGTTTTCATCTTATTTTCACCAAATTTTCACACAAATTTCTTTAGCCGAAGAAGAAGTAACGAGAGCGATTTTTGAATTTCGAAAAAATGGCGGAGATATGTCTGTTTGAGATTTTAAAAAATTTGCTGCGGCCGAACCGAAAAAATTGCCACTTTTTAATTATTAATTTTTTAGGGAGAAATTTCATACTTCTACGCATTACGAGAGGCACATCCCTAGGCCAAAGAGCCCATTATTTCTACCTTGACACTTAGAAAATTTTTCGAAAAAAAAAGAAAATTAAAAAAAAAAAACTTAGAAAATTAAAAAAAAAACTCGAAAAAATAAAATAAAATAAAAAACTTCCCCCTTCCTTATTCTTCCCCTCCTTTATACTTTCCCTCCCTTCCTTACTTTCGTATATATGCGTATACGTATACTTTCGTTCCCTTATACTCCCCCTCCGTTATACTTCCCCCTCTTCCCCTTCTTCCCCTTCCTATATTTTTACTTCTCTTTAGGAAGTTTTCGTTGGAAGCTCTTCAAACTAGTACTCTTATCAGTCATGTGGG
>JACGAQ010002903.1:0-35356 GCA_014119065.1 Orius insidiosus | reverse complement strand
GTAAAACCACTTTTAACGCTCTCCCAGACGCTTGCCATGTGTTTCCGGACACCCTGTATTTCATATTTCAATTATCAAAGCAAATACTTCATGTTAAAAAAATCACCCATTGCAAAAACAGCTAAAAATAAATACAACATTTTTCCGCTCTAAAATCTTTGTCCGAAGCGTCCGTGGATTTTTTTTTATATAAAAGTCAAGCTGATCGAATCTTGGTCGGATTATTCTGGTCACGTAAGTGATACGCTTTTCCGTCAAGGTATTTTCTTTCTGTCACACGTTAAATCTCTCGGAGAATCATCTGGGTTGAAACTCATAAGATATGTGGATGAAATAACGATGGGATGGGATTATAGATTGATTAATATTAAGGGGTCGCTAATGAGATTCAGCGTGTATTCATGACTGATCGCAATTACGGATTGATTTCGCGAGTAATATGAACTGAAGGTATCTTCTCAAATGAGGAAATTGTCCCTAGAAACATCCTCAGGTCTTTTTTAATGTCTTCAGCGAGAAAACACGTTTTACCTGTTATTTGGACAGTTTTTCGTTTTTTGGCATAAGGGTTCATTTTTAAAAAATTAGCCCTACATACTCTGACCTTGAAGGGGGATAGTTTCTTTCACTCCCGGCATTTTCTTCCAAATCTTTGTAAAAGGATTACGACGAAACTATTCATTGGATTTCTTATACAATATATTTATGGAAAGAGCTCGTCAAAGCCTACAAAATGGCTAGCAGTTTTTTTGGAAAAAATGTTTTAGTCGAAAAGTAAGCTTTCCATTTTCCAAAGGAAAACTTTTTCGGAAAAACTGCTCCCAACACCGTATAGACATTCCCAAACTAACGAGAACTAGCTTTTGTAAAAAATTTTCCGACGATTTTAGTGCTCAAATAAAGGAAAGTAATTTTAGGGGCGAAAGTGCTGCGATCTCTTGTTTTTGAAACCAAATGCTCGAGCTATACAGGGTGTCCGGAAACACCTGGCAAGCATCTGGGAGAGCGTTAAAAAGTGGTTTTACGAAAAAAAGTTAAATGTAAACCCCCTTAATTTAAATCAAAGAATTTGATGGTGTAGTTTAAAATCCGCCTGGATATACAGGGTGTCCCAGACACAACCTAACTTCGTTATTTCAAATGAGAACCCCTATTTTTTATTTCAGATTCGTAATCTACGCAAAATTTCAAGTAGATTTGAGTACTCATATGACGATTTTGGACAACTTTTAAAAATGTCAAATTTAGCGTTTTTTGCGCTAAAATCCGTTAAAATTGACCTAGGAGACTCGTTTTTTTTTTTTTTTATTTTTTCCCGAAGAATCCAACTGTCTCAAATTTGAGCATCTTCGCATTCTGCATCACGAGATTTCGTCGCTAATGGCCTTTTTTCAAGTTAGAACCCAAATTTTTAGTTCAGAAATGAAAATTAGCACTTGTTGAAAGGAATTTTTCTTTCGGACCACAAATTTTGAAAGAGCTACAGCGTCTTTTGTGTTTATGCATCAAAAATTAAAATTCCGTCAACAAATCGCTAATTTCCATTTTTGAAGTAGGGAATTTGGAGTTAAACTTGAAAAAAGGCCATTAGCGACGAAATCTCGTGATGCAGAATGCGAAGATGCTCAAATTTGAGACAGTTGGATTCTTCGGGAAAAAATAAGTGGAATTAAAAAAAAACGAGTCTCCTAGGTCAATTTTAAAATTTGTCATAAATGAAAAGTACTCAAATCTACTTGAAATTTTGCGTAGATTACGAATGAAATAAAAAATAGGGGTTCTCATTTGAAATAACGAAGTTAGGTTGTGTCTGGGACACCTGTATATCCAGGCGGATTTTAAACTACACCATCAAATTCTTTGATTTAAATTAAGGGGGGTTTACATTTAACTTTTTTTCGAAAACCACTTTTAACGCTCTCCCAGACGCTTGCCATGTGTTTCCGGACACCCTGTATATGGCCCTTAATGAGTTCTAATTATTTTTGGGGTAAAAAAACCTCCTTTTACCAGATTTTGTGCTAAGCTTTCAAGACTGGACCGAATTGGTCGATTTAATTTTAATTTTAAAGAATCCCTAACATTTTTGTGGCTAAGGAACCCCCTTTTACCAGATTTTATGGCAGTTTCCTCGGATCGGATTTTGAATAAGTAACCCGCTTTTTACCTTTTTGCGATTTCTAAAAAATTTCTAGAACATAAAAAATGAAAAAAGAGGTGTAAATTATTGTTAAATATGTGTAAAACGCCGTGGGGAAAGCATAACTCTAGATATTCTATCGACCGCGTAAAGGCAGGTGTAGAACAAGCTCCTATTTCAAGCTGCTTTCCTCGTATCTCAGGTAAGCCCGCCTACAACCGACCCCTTTTAACTCTGTTTTATCCCTTTCCGAAAAACAAACCCCTTTGTCTTTTTTAGTATACTTTATGTATTTCACATATAAATTTAATAAACTTCATAAGGGCGTAGTTAAACCTTCTCTTTGACTAGTCGTAAAGTCTTCTGAAACTAGGAAATGACTTATAGACTACCTTAAGTCGAGAAATGAAGACCTAAATTGCACGATGCTACAACTCAGGAGAGTCGTAAAAAAAGTAACGCCTGTAAAAAGTTCAACTACAAATTTTTATGCACATTTTTTCCTTCACATAAAATAGAAATATTCCACTAAAAAAAGTTTCGTGACCCAAAAACGCTTGAAAATTGGATAAGGGAGTCTCTTTGTCAAAAGATAGAGGAAATATACCCAAATTTGGATAAAAGTTTTTTTCTTTACCTGAGAAACCCTTAATCTGGGGGTTTTTCCGCCTATAAAATTGATGAGAACTCTTTGAAATTAAATCTAAAGCCATAAATACCGTCTAGTCATGAAGGTTTAGCCCAAAAATGTGGTAAAAGGGGGATTCTCGACAAAGGTACTGGTCTGAAGAGCTTCCAACGAAACTTCCTTAAAGAGAAGTATTATAGGAGGGGGAAGTATAGTGGAGGGGACGTAAAACGTAGGGGAAAGTATATGGGGGAAGTATAACGGAGTGGGAAGTATATGGGAGGGGAAGTATAACGGAGTGGAAGTATAAGTGAGGGGAAGTATATGGGAGGGGGAAGTTTAAGTGAGGGATAGTATACAGAGGGTGAAGTATAACGGAGGGGGAAGTGTTAGGGAACGAAAGTATAACGGAAGGGGATGTATAAGGGAGGAAAGTATAAAGGAGGGACGAAAAACGTAGGGAGAAGTATATGGGAGGGGAAGTATAACGGAGTGGGAAGTATATGGGAGGGGAAGTATAACGGAAGGGGAGTATAAGTGAGGGAAGTATATGGGAGGGGGAAGATTAAGTGAGGGGTAGTATAACAGAGGGTGAGTATAACGGAGGGAAAGTGTAAGGAACGAAAGTATAACGGAAGTATAACGGAAGGGGATGTATAAGGGAGGGAAAGTATAAAGGAGAACTTCCCAAGTTTTTTTTCGAAAAATTTTCCGGGTTTTTCTTTTCTTTTCTTTTTTTTTCTTTTGAAAATTTTTAAGTTCTTTTTTTTGAAAAATTTTTTTAAGTGTCAAGGTAGAAATAAGGGGCTCTTTGGCCTAGGGATGTGCCTCTCGTAAAGGGTAGAAGTACGAAATTTCTCCCTACTAATAAAAAGTTCCGGTTTGAAGAGCTTCCAACGATAACTTCCTCAAGGATACAGGAGGAGGAAGTATTAAGTAGGAGAACTAAATTTTTGTAAAAGTTGTGAAATAAATTTGGTGGGTATCGCAGTAAGTCTTGAGGAAGTTAGAAATTTTAGGTATTTTTTGTTGTTCGTTTTCTGTTTTTGAAAAAAAAAAAATAAAAATTAAGTACCTAATAAATCGCCATTTTATTTTCCGTTAAAAATTCTTGAGGAAGTTAAAAAAAAAAAAAAAAAAATTATTTTGAAAATTTTATATCAAGGTAGAAATTCAGTACGGTTAGCCAAAGAGAGGCCGCCCTCGAGCCGGCGAGTGACTCACATTTCTGCCTAGAAAAATTATAAGTAAAAAAAATTTTGGAAAATTAAAATTTTAAAAACATGGAAAATTTTTAAATAATTCAAGGAATGTTTAGTGAAAATTTGGTGAAGATCGGACCAACAGTACGCCCACAGCGCTCATTTTAAATCTTTGAACAGTCATATCTCCGCCATTTTGAAAAATTTCGAAAAAAGCTCTCGTCATTTTCAAGATTTCTGTGAAAGGAAGCTTGTGTATAATTTGGTGAAGATCGGATGAAAATTGCGGCCGTGAAGTGTTCCGGAAAAAGTGGCGACGGACGGCCGGCACACAGACAAAGTCAGGATCGGCAAAGATCACTTATCAGATTTATCCTACGGGGTCTGGAAGACCCTTTTCTAGTAACAGGGGTCGGAGGGTATCACAGTAACTTCTTGAGGAAGTTAATAGTAATTAAAAAGTGGCCATTTTTTTGCACCAAAAATTCTTAAAAAATAAGGAGTAATTGGTGAAAATTTGTGAAAATCGGATTAACGGTTCGGCCGCAGCGAATTTTTTAAAATTTCAAACAGACATATCTCCGCCATTTTTTCGAAATTCAAAAATCCCCTCGTTACATTCTTCTTCACCGGCTAAAGAAATTTGTGTAAAAATTTGGTGAAAATCGGATGAAAACTGTGGCCGTAAAGTGTTCCGGAAAAAAATGCTACGGACGGCCGGCCGGAACCACAGACAAAGTTGAGATCGGTAAAGATCAATATTCGATTGACCCTCCGGGGTCTAAGACCCTTCCCCAAAAACCCGACGTCGAGGGTATCGCAATAACTTCTTTAAGGAAGTTAAAAGAACTCTTTCAAATTAAAGCCATCAATACCGTTAAGTCTTGAAGGTTTAGCCTACCCTCCGGTTATGCTTAAAGAATTCCTTTTAAGTTTTAAACTAACAAAATTATTGCTAAACTAAATAAGCTTTATTTGTTCAAGGAAAACTTGAGTTGGCTCGATGTTTTTTCTTATGATAAAAATAAACTTAGAAAACTTAAAGTTGTGCAGGGGGGAGGAAAGAAGTCTTTTGGATCTTTTCCAACGCCCCCCTCGTTTTGTCTTCCCTTCGTCATTTAATCATTTAATATTTCCTCACGAAAAATTTTCATTCCTCAACTTTCTCAACTAAGAAATTCGAAGACCAATAAATTCAAAGTTACTCATAAAAATATTTATTTGATTGGATTTTTTGAGGCGATAGTTCACGTTTACCGGCTATAAAAAAAAAGAGGAGGGAAAATGGAGGGAATGAGAGAAAAGTACGGAAGGCCTAGGCGACCGGTCTCTTTTGCACAGCATCATCTGCGCAACCCCTCTTTCACGAGAACCCCCTTTTCAGTCCGCCTTTGGAGACCGATCCATTCGCAACTCCCTCTTTTATCAGGTAAAACATTCGACCTAACGTACATTTTCGTTGTTTTGTTTTCTATTTTCTTCCAACTTCTTCTTAATTTTATTATTTTACGGCTAATTAGTTACATAGTTTGCATGCCGCCGGTATTTACTTGATCAAATATCAAATAATAGTTTTTATTTAAAAATTTATATGCTTAAAAATTATTTAAGTTCAGTTAATAAAAAAGGAGATGATATATTGCTTATTAACAACCATCCAAAGTTTAATTTTAATTAAGAAATTGATTTTTTTTTAAATTGAGAAAGTTTCAAAAATATATAAATACCAGATGCATCTTTTTAAATAGGCTTATTTCTGATGAAAGAAAAATTATGAGATCGAAATTTGAAGCCCCTGTAAAAAATACATAAGATTGCTAGGGTCCGAGCCAATTATGTGACTTTGAATTTCTGATCCCTGAAATTGGGCAGGTGGATTTCGCACTGGCTACTGAATAATGCAATCTTGGGGGGGGGGGGGGGGTGACGAAAAAAGGAGACACCGAAGATATCAGAGATTCGCCTAAATGGAAGAATGGCTGTGATTCTAACGAGCGACGAACGATTTTCCTTTGGCATAAAAAGAAAGGGAGAAAAAAGCTTTTGTCGAACGATTTTCTAATGCGACAGCTGACGCAATAAAATGCTTATCCTTTGGGGTTTTAAGGATCCCCACTTTTTTTTTTCTTCAAAACGATCCTCAAACTAACATAAAGAACACTGCCATATAAAAAGGAGAGAGATCCTCTTCAAGAAATAAATAAATCGTCCTTCTCCTGAAGATGAAGTCTTTGACCCGGCCCAAGGTTCAAAGCCCGGAGAAGAAGAAATTTCTCTGCATGGGGCATTCTTCCCATCCCACAATTTTTTTAACGGAAAAAAAATTTGCTTGTAACATGACCTATTTTTTTCTCTCATGAATAACATTGAATATTTGATGCTGTTCTCATTAAATTTCAAAACAAGACATTATGATAATATTTTTGGATTATTTCGTCTAAAAAATGAGACTTTTTCCGGTTTATTTATTTAGGTGGACAAGTGTCAGAAAGAGGGGGAGTAGAAACAAGTTTGGTAAAAGAAAGGCTTAGAGACGGCTAAAAGGGTTAATAAATTCCAACCCCCGCCATTTCTTTTTTTTTTGTTCTTTTTGAGTCAAGTCACTTGACCCCTCCGAAAGATGTCTTTTTTGTAATTTTTTGAGGGAAATTTTTTTAATTTAATAACTTCCCCGATTGAGTTTTCGTGTATCTGCCCATATTAACGACCGGGAATAATGCACTCGTTCGGTCAATCAGGGTAATCCGATTACCGACTCAGGCTCCATCGCATCCTCCCCCAATTTATGGCTATAAAACTATTCAGCTTTTCCCAAAGGATGGATTTTCATCTTGTAATCTTTTTAAAACCAATTAGAGTTATCAAGGGGTTATGTATTAAACAATAAAATTTATAAAAAGACTCTTGAGTTTGAATTATTAGGTGTACAAAATGAAACTCAGCACAGGGTAAATTTGAATTTGTAGATTTTAGCCGAGTTTCATTTTGTACACCTAGTAGTTCATTTTTCAAAATTTTGAACATTTTAGGCGTTAAAGTCCATCAAAAGTTGACCTCCGTGTAAGAAGGTTATTGAAGTATAACCATTAAGAAGGTTAATTTTAAAGGCTTGTAAATCGTAAACCGTTACAGATATTGAAAAAATGCCTAAATAAAATCTGTTGGAAATTCAATTCTCTTTAATTTTATTCTATTCATTTTTTCGCTAGGACGCACTGTTTTCAAGATAAATTTATTTAAAAAAAATTATTTTCCGAAAATGGTGCATCCTAGAAAAAAATAATTAAGTGCAAATTTATAGAGAATTAAATTTCCTACAATTTTTATTTATTAGGTGTACAAAATGAAACTCGGCCACAGGGTAAATTTGAATTTTGTAGATTTTAGCCGAGTTTCATTTTGTACACCTAATAGGAACTGAACCTGAACTGAAAAGGAGTTAAGAAAATAAAAGTATTGCCTTTCAGTCAGTCCCAGTTGAATAGAAAAGGGGAAGGGAGCGGATGGTTAATGCCTTCGACGACGAAGTCGCAACATCAATCCATGACACACCGAGCACCTCCCATCGGACAATCTGTCTAAACTACCTTAAAAAAATGGCGGCCAAAAGAACCCATGCATCTAGAAAGAAAAATAGATACATTTTGGATTGTGAATTCTTGAAGTTAACAAGAGAAATTCGTTAAAAAATGTGACTTTTTAGTTAAACGACATCCTGGATAAGTAAGAAATTATTTAAATAAATGAGGATTAGTTAACCCAGAATTCAAGATCCGCACAAAGTATTAGGTGTACAAAATGAAACTCGGCTAAAATCTACAAAATTCAAATTTACCCTGTGGCTGAGTTTCATTTTGTACACCTAATAAATAAAAATTGTAGGAAATTTAATTCTCTATAAATTTGTACTTAATTATTTTTTCTAGGATGCACCATTTTCGGAAAATAATTTTTTTTGAAATTTTATCTTGAAAACAGTGCGTCCTAGAGAAAAAATGAATAGAATAAAAATTAAAGAGAATTAAATTTCTAACAGATTTTATTTAGTGTATTTTTTCAATATCTGTAACGGTTTACGATTTACAAGCCTTTAAGAATTAACCTTCTTAATGGTTATACTTCAATAACCTTCTTACACGAAGAAGGTCAACTTTTGATGGACTTTAACGCCTAAAATGTTTAAAATTTTGAAAAAATGAACTACTAGGTGTACTGAAACTCGGCTAAAATCTACAAAATTCAAATTTACCCTGTGGCCGAGTTTCATTTTGTACACCTACTAAGCGCTCCTAAAGACTCTTCTTTAGGCTATAACTGGCCACCGCAACACTTCCAGGAGGTTGCGAACTCCGGTGGATCTAAAGCGAATTATGAACCGGAGTGTGACGTCTCGAGCCGGCTTAAGCCGAATGAACGTTACACATCGAGCGTGACGTCTCATTCAATGCGCATACAAAAAAAAAAAAGAATTAAAAAAATTTTTGAAAAAATGTTGTTGAAACTAGTAATAAGAGTTGTATTCGTGAGTTATGTCTGTAAATCGTTATCGACTTTTGTATGTTGCTCCCAAAGGTTCTCGTGTTAATTAACGAGTGATTATTCCTGGTAGTTTAAATCCCCCAGGCGTTCAACCGGTCCATTCCGCTTTAGATGCCGGACGTCGAGGGGTTGGGAGTTTAGATTCGAGCATATTGACCGGACAAATAAATCCCCTGCGGAATTATGTCGAATCATCACCATCCCCCAGTTCCCTTCGAGGATCGAGTTTTCCCTTTTTTCCTCAATAACAACGTTTGGACGTGCTTGTTTAACCCCCCTTCTCTCCTGATCGTCACACACGATTTAAAAATATTAAATTTTTAATTATTATGTTTGACGTTTTACCAGGTTGTCAATAAGCGTTTTAATTAACTTTTTATTGACTTGGTGACTCAGGGGAAAATTCTGTTTTACTACCTATCTGCTAAAATGCTCCACCATTTTTTTAAAACAAAAAATAATTTTCTAGATGATATGGGTCTGAGTTCTCTTGATTTTTTATTTGATATTAAACTGAGAAAATCAGGAAGAAGAAAAGTGCAGAAAAAAGTACTGGTTTGAAGAGCTTCCAACGAAAACTTACTTAAAGAGAAGTATCTATATAGGAGGGGGAAGTAAACGGAGGGGACGTAAAACGTAGTGGGAAGTATATGGGAGGGGAAGTATAACGGAGGGGGAAGTATAACGGAGGGGGAAGTATAACGGAGGGGGAAGTATAACGGAAGTAGGAAGTATATGGGAGGAGAAGTATATGGGAGGAGAAGTATAACGGAGTAGGAAGTATGGGAGGGGAAGTATAACGGAGGGGGAAGTATAAACGGAGTAGGAAGTGTATGGGAGGGGAAGTATAACGGAGGGGGAAGTATAACGGAGGGGGAAGTATAACGGAGGGGGAAGTATAACGGAGGGGGAAGTATACGGAGTAGGAAGTATAACGGAGTAGAAGTATAACGGAGTAGGAAGTATATGGGAGGAGAAGTATAACGGAGTAGGAAGTATAACGGAGGGGGAAGTATAACGGAGTAGGAAGTATATGGGAGGGGAAGTATAACGGAGGGGGAAGTATAACGAACGGGGAAGTATAACCGAGGGGGGGAACTATAAGGAAGGGGAAAGTATAACAGAGGGGGAAGTATAACGGAGGGGGAAGTATAAGGGAACGAAAGTATAAAGGAAGAGGATGTAGCAGGGAGGAAAAGTATAAAGGAGAATTTTCCAAGTTTGTTTTGTCGAAAAATTTTCCGGTTTTTTTTATCTTTTTTTTCGAAAAATTTTCCGGGTTTTCCTTTTTTTTTTCTTTTTTTTTTTTTTTTCGAAAAAATTTTCTAAGTTCTTTTTTTGAAAAATTTTCGAAGTTTTTTTGTCCAAAAAAAAAAAATTTTTTTTTTTTCAAAAAATTTTCAAAGTTTTTTTCGAAAAATTTTCCGGGTTTTTCTTTTTTCTTTTTTTTTTTTCGAGAAATTTACTAAGTTTTTTTTTCGAAAAATGTTCTAAATTTTTTTGTCAAAAAAAAATTTTTTTTTTTGAAAAATTTTAAAGTTCTTTTTTTCGAAAAATTTTTAAGTGTCAAGGTAGAAATAATGGGCTCTTTGGCCTAGGATGTGCCTCTCGTGAAGGGTAGAAGTACGAAATTTCTCCCTACTAAAAAAAAATTAATGATTAAAAAGTGGCAATTTTTTTGCACCAAAAATTCTTAAATAATATAAGGAGTAATTGGTGAAAATTTGGTGAAAATCGGATTAACGGTTCGGCCGCAGCAAATTTTTAAAATTTCAAACAGACATATCTCCGCCATTTTTTCGAAATTCAAAAATCGCCCTCGTCATATTCTTCTTCACCGGCTAAAGAAATTTGTGTAAAAATTTGGTGAAAATCGGATGAAAATTGTGGCCGTAAAGTGTTCCGGAAAAAAATGCTACGGCCGGCCGGAACCACAGACAAAGTTGAGATCGGTAAAGATCAATATTCGATTTTACCCTCCGGACCCCGGAAGACCCCTCCCCAAAAACCCGACATGGAGGGTATCACAATAACTTCTTTAAGGAAGTTAAAAATGGATCACCAGTAGGCTAAGACTCTACGACTGAGCTATGGAAGCCTAATAGAAAAAGCTAATCTTTCAGGAGAAATAAGTAAGTTAAAATATTTAAAGGATGATGAAATAGGACTGGATTACAAGCATTGTTAACAGCAGAAAACCTCACTAGGAACGCCGTTTGATGTCGATGGTTAGTGGTGGGATGTGTCACCTTAGACAAGCTAAAGTTGAATTGTTGTCTTTCTCAAAGTCAACGGTCCTGGGTTCGAATCCCATTTCGTGGAAAACTTTTGTCTCTTCTTTAAATTTTTCTGAAAAATATCTTCGGATGGAAGAAATAAAATAGCGAGTTTTTGAACCCTAGGAATTTTATTTCGATTGCTGCGACAACGCCGAGTAAGCTTCGACATCTTCATTGTTGACGGAGCACGCTATGGATGGGACAGCACGAAAAGACTGATCAACTACACTAGAGGTTCACAACAGTCTCTGCAACGTCGACCTATCCTTGCTGATAAGAGGACTTCTTTCTGATTCGAAACCCCCACAGTCTGCCAGAAACCCATAGGACCCTGCCGTCTGCCGGAGCTCATTTATTCACATCCGAAAAATCGTATTTTTCCGTTTCTGAGACCAATTTTTAACCGATTTTAATTTTTCCAAGTGCGTTGGATTCAGTATTTTTTTCTGATTCTATGTATAAGAAGACTTTTTTAAATTTCTAAAAAACAAAATTTTGAACTCAAAATCTCAAAATCCGGTGCTCTAAAAATTTTCTTGATAAAATTCCGACTTTTTTACTCAAAGAACGAGTACGCTCCACTTTACAGAATTAAAATCGAACCATTTTAGAGGAGTGAGAGGTGCCGCAAATTTGAGTTTCTATCTCTTTCCTTCTCATAAGCCTGTCTCTCTCCAAGTCGGGTTTCCCCTTTCGCCTTAAGAAACAGACAAAATACCCTAATAGTCTCGAATTTCTCAACGACTTTTTGCTCGCTTTAAAATATTTAGAGGATGATGAAAGAGGGCTGGGTTACAGACATTGTTAACATCAGCAAACCTCACTAAGAAAGCCGTTTGATGTCTCGTACATTTGATTGATTGTCGATTGTGGTGGGATGTCACCTTAGACAAGCTATATTGATTGAATTGTTCTCTTTCTCAAAGCCAACGGTCCTGGGTTCGAATCCCATTTCATAAAAAAAAATCGGATGTAAGAAATACAATAGAAAAGGAGTTTTATTTCAATTTAATTACAACACGGTAAACTATAGATGTGATTACAAATGTCAAAATGTTATTCCCGAAAAATGTTTCAGCTTCGTCGTTTAATAAATTGGATTTGAGAAGGTTTTTGTATAGTCCGGTTCAGTGAGCTTGAAAATGGGAAATTTCGTATCAAAAATAAGTTTTAGTATTTTTCGTCTATTTTATCATCTTCGGATTTCTAGGTCGGAGGCGCCGAGGAATTATCCGTGGTCGAAATAAATCACATCGTTTGTTAATAAAGGTGAAACCGGCGGAAATACAGGGCAAAAACGGTTCTCTCCGTCTGCCCTTCGAACCCTGAGATAAATTCGTTCCCTGTTTCGGGATTTATGGAGCTTTTTGCTCTCTGTTGATCAATCCGAAAACCAAAGGATTCGAGTTTATTTTAAATTTCTATTTTCTCGGCTAATTGAATTTAAACCCTTGGAAGTAAACGATAGTTTCAAGTGCCCGAAAATCGCTCGATTCTTAGCCGATTTTATTCGGTGGTGCTCATGGAAAAAAAAGTACTAGTCTGGAGCTGGCCCCGACGGGAACTTCCTTAAAGAGAAGTATCTATATAGGAGGGGGAAGTATATGGGAGGAGAAGTATAACGGAGTGGGAAGTATGTGGGAGGGGAAGTATAACGGAGGGGGAAGTATAACGGAGTAGGAAGTATAATATGGGAGGGGAAGTATAACGGAGGGGGAAGTATAACGAACGGGGAAGTATAACGGAGGGGAAAGTGTAAGGAAGGGGAAAGTATAACAGAGGGGGAAGTATAATGGAGGGGGAAGTATAAGGGAACGAAAGTATAAAGGAAGGGGATGTAGTAGGGAGGGAAAGTATAAAGGAGATTTTCCAAGTTTGTTTTTTCCAAAAATTTTTTAAGTTTTTTTGTCAAAAAAAAATTTTTTTTTCGAAAAATTTTCCGGGTTTTCCTTTTTTTTTCGAAAAATTTTCTAAGTTTTTTTGTCAAAAATTTTTTTTAAGTTCTTTTATTCGAGAATTTTTCAACGTGTCGAGGTAGAAATAATGGGCTCTTTGGCCTAGGGATGTGCCTCTCGTAAAGGGTAGAAGTACGAAATTTCTCCCTACTAATAAAAATAGTAATTAAAAAGTGGCAATTTTTTTGCACCAAAAATTCTTAAAAATATAAGGAGTAATTGGTGAAAATTTGGTGAAAATCGGATTAACGGTTCGGCCGCAGCGAATTTTTTAAAATTTCAAACAGACATATCTCCGCCATTTTTTCGAAATTCAAAAATCCCCCTCGTTACACCGGCTAAAGAAATTTGTGTAAAATTTGGTGAAAATCGGATGAAAACTGTGGCCGTAAAGTGTTCCGGAAAAAAATGCTACGGACGGAAGGACGGCCGGCACCACAGACAAAGTTGAGATCGGTAAAGATCAATATTCGATTTGACCCTCCGGGGTCTGGAAGACCCTTCCCCAAAAACCGACGTTGAGGGTATCGCAATAACTTCTTTAAGGAAGTTAAAAACCTCGAAAAATTCGTAAATCCCCTCTGACTACACAAAATATTCGCCAAGTCAAAATCTTCTTTTAAAAAAAGTGTTTCCCCAAGTTATTGGGCCAAAGGGGACGATTTAGAAGAACGAATGGGCAATTTAAACTTCCAATCTGATTTCGTGGAACCTAAAGAATTTCCATTTTGACTTCTTTCCCCCGTACAGCGAAATTCAGTTCACCAATTTGACTGAGAAAGAAAAAAAAGGTCCCTCAAACTAGGATTCGAGGCAACAATTACCGAAATTTTGTGATTTTTTCAAAATTTATGATAGAACAAACAATTGGCCTCTAGAAAGAAAATTTAACCTTTTTACGAGGATTTCCTCGTACAATTAATTCAAAAAACAATTTGTTAAAAATTCAATTGGTATCATAACACTCCAATAGCAAGAGGGAAATTTTAAAAAATTGTAAAAAAAATGGCATTGTTTCCGTTTCTGGAACAAAAGGAAAGGATTAGGCTTTATTGAGTAAATCTTTTAAAATCCCTTGTTAATTAAGGCTTTATTAAAAATGGCCCTGGACTAGAGGAGCCGCTTGGGAGGGCAATAACTCATGAAAAGTGGACAAAATCTCTGGTCTCCATTTTAACCCGGAACTATGAACGTTTTCAACTAAGTTAGGGCGGCAATCAATAAAAAGGGATTAAATCAGGGCCTTCCCTTTATAATAATAATATATTATCGTTTATCACTAATGGTCTACAAAGATTTATAAACTTTTAATCTCCGAAACTTCCATTCGAGTCTTATTTAATTGGTTTTACATTTAATAGGGTTTTAAAGGATTAAATGATTTGGAGAATGGGAAGATTTTTAGAATGCCGAGATTTTTGGGGGAAAAAATGTGGTTTTTGTACACCTAGTAGTTCATTTTTTCAAAATTTTGAACATTTTTGGCGTTAAAGTCCATCAAAAGTTGACCTTCTCCGTGTAAGAAGGTTATTGAAGTATAACCATTAAGAAGATTAATTTTTAAAGGCTTGTAAATCGTAAACCGTTACAGATATTGAAAAATTTCACTAAATAAAATCTGTTGGAAATTTAATTCTCTTTAATTTTTATTCTATTCATTTTTTCTCTAGGACGCACTGTTTTCAAGATAAATTAATTTTTAAAAAAATTATTTAAATAGTGCATCCTTGAAAAAAATAATTAAATGCAAATTTATAGAGAATTAAATTTCCTACAATTTTATTATTAGGTGTACAAAATCATAACTCCTATACTGTTTATAAAGTCATTCAAATTTTAAATAAGCTACGTTTCTAGGATGTTAACAGCCCTCGTTTTCACCCCAACCCTTTTTCGGCCTCTTCTATATGGAGACCACGTTTATTGCATAAAAATCGCGCGGATAATAAAATAAGGGTGGGTGGAAAATCGTCGAGGATGTGGCTTCTCGCCCATTATTCTCCCTCTCTTTGTGGCAAAAGATTGGACTCGCGGAACCCACTTCCCACGCAATTTCCTGACTCACCGACGAGTATTTCACGACTCTAATTGTGCAACGGGACCCACTCTGCAAATATTATCTCCCTCACGGTCTAATTTCCACCTGAATTTACATGGAGTGGAAGGATCCTTTTTTTTTCTCAACACTTTTTTAATTTATTCTATGGACGTCCTTAACTTCCTGTTTTTATTTTTTTAACCTAATTTCAAATTATGTCTGCAACAATAAGGAAAAGGTATGGCAAAATAATGAGGCCTCACTTCATATTAAATATCTCCCCTTTGAATATTGTCTTCAAATACTAGTCTGGAGCTGGCCCCGACGGGAACTTCTTTAAAGAGAAGTATCTATATAGGAGGGGGAAGTATATGGGAGGAGAAGTATAACGGAGTGGGAAGTATGTGGGAGGGGAAGTATAACGGAGGGGGAAGTATAACGGAGTAGGAAGTATAATATGGGAGGGGAAGTATAACGGAGGGGGAAGTATAACGGAGGGGGAAGTATAACGGAGGGGGAAGTATAACGGAGGGGAAAGTATAAGGAAGGGGAAAGTATAACAGAGGGTGAAGTATAATGGAGGGGGAAGTATAATGGAGGGGGAAGTATAAGGGAACGAAAGTATAAAGGAAGGGGATGTAGTAGGGAGGGAAAGTACGAGGGGTGTCCAAAAATTAAAGACCTTTTGTATTTTGCCGCCGTACGGGCGAAGTATTCTGCCAGATGAAAACACTAGCTTGTAGCGGGAAGTTCCCCTTCACATCGCACTTGGTCTCATCTCTCTATCTTATCCAGCGTTGCTACGGCAGCCGTTCGCGATGGACGTCTCGGTGCCGAGTCCCGCGGGTCGTGAGGTTCGCTCCGTCATGCGTTTCCTAAACGCGGGGAAACTTCGCCCGGTCGAAATTCATAGACGTTTGACGGCTGTTTATGGCAATGTTATGAATGAGCGCTGTTGTTACGCTAATGTTACGAATGTTATAAATAGCCGTCAAACGTCTATGAATTTCGACCGGGCGAAGTTTCTCCGCGTTTAGGAAACGCATGACGGAGCGAACCTCACAACCGGCGGGACTCGGCACCGAGACGTCCATCGCGAACGGCTGCCGTAGCAACGCTGGATAAGATAGAGAGATGAGACCAAGTGCGATGTGAAGGGGGAACTTCCCGCTACAAGCTAGTGTTTTCATCTGGCAGAATACTTCGCCCGTACGGCGGCAAAATACAAAAGGTCTTTAATTTTTGGACACCCCTCGTATAAAGGAGAATTTTCCAAGTTCTTTTTTTCGAAAAATTTTCTAAGTTTTTTTTTTTGAAAAAAAAAAAAAAATTTTTTCGAAAAATTTTCCGGTTTTTTTTTCTTTTTTCTTTTTTTTTGAAAAATTTTTAAGTTCTTTTTTTCGAAAAATTTTCTTAGTGTCGAGGTAGAATAATGGGCTCTTTGGCCTAGGGAGTGCCTCTCGTAAAGGGTAGAAGTACGAAATTTCTCCCTACTAATAAAAATAGTAATTAAAAAGTGGCAATTTTTCGCACCAAAAATTCTTAAAAAATATAAGGAAAATTTGGTGAAAATCGGATTAACGGTTCGGCCGCAGCGAATTTTTTAAAATTTCAAACATACATATCTCCGCCATTTTTTCGTAATTCAAAAATCCCCCTCGTTACATTCTTCTTCACCGGCTAAAGAAATTTTGGTGAAAATTTGGTGAAAATCGGATGAAAATTGTGGCCGTAAAGTAATAATCGAAAAAATATTCCGTATTTACCGGAAAAAAAATGCTACGGACGGCCGGACGGCCGGCCGGAATCACAGCCAAAGTTGAGATGGGTAAAGATCAATATTCGATTTGACCCTCTGGGGTCTTTAAGACCCTTCCCCAAAAACCCGACGTCGAGGGTATCGCAATAACTTCTTTAAGGAAGTTAATAATTCAAATAGGTTTGAACATAATAAGAAAATTTCTCTCAGCACCAAATTTATTCTATGTTCTGAAATTCCTGTTTAACCATAAACATCCGTCCCTTTCATTTCGTTCTGATATTTCCCTCCATGCTTTCTAAATTCACCCAACTATATTGTCCTTTTTTTTATAACGAACAGTACGCATTGCACTATTCATCCTCCCCGTTTTTCGAATAAAAAGTTTTTACGTCCAATTTATACGCGAGGGTCGGGAAAAATACCCTGAGACGGCGGAGCGCGGCTTTTTTCGCTCTCTCTCTCTCTCCATCCATAAACTGAAAGAATTATTAGGTTACATATCGGGTGACGGTTTCTGTCTCTCTATAATAAAATCAGGTCACAGGTGAACCGGGAAACGCCGGAAATTAAAAAAGGGACTGCGGATATTTTAGAAAGGACTATAATCTACATAATAATATTTTTAAAAAATATATACAAGGAGCTATATTTTTTAAATTGGTTTTTGTACTATAACTAAGTTTTTATATAAAAAATAAATAAATAGGTTATAAAGTTATAAGCAGATCCTGGATGTACTCGTCGGTAGTTCCAAAACTTCCAGGCTTCAGAAGGGACAGTGGAAAACGAATCAAAAGCCATTACCAAAAAAAGTGCTTAGCGCGCCTTAGGTTTTCATTTTTCAAAAATCGTTAGGCAGCCGCAGGTAATTTTGTTATTGAAATAAACTGGACCATGAAACCATCTAACTTAGACTCCAATGTACCTACAGTGAAACTTCCCTTAACGGACACCTCTTAAAAGCGGACATCTCCCTTCAACGGACAAATTCTGATTCCCCGGCGTTAAAACATAGGAAAAGGTATTCTAAATATTTCTATAAAGCGGACACTCTCAATAACGGACGCGGACAGCTTGAAAAATTCAATTTTACCCCTAAAAGTCTCCTATAAGCGGACAGCACGTTTTTTCAAGGACAAAGTTTATTGACATTCTGTGTTCTAGAGATGTTTGTTTACATTTTGCATCTTACTTATGATCTTTGACCTTAGTTAATCCCTTTTTGTCCCTCGCCATGTCTTTTATTTATAAAATTCAGTTATACTCTTGACTTCACTTCAAAATTACCGACTTTTTAAAAGTTTAATTTTTATTTTTAATATGTATGTACATATGTAATATCGTAGGTATATACATATGTATGTAATAATACATATTATGTTTTCCTAATCAGAAATTAAACTTCATTTTTCTCAAAAGTTTTTTTTTCCTATTTTCCGAAAAGCGGACACCTCTATATAGCGGACAAATTTCCGGTCCCCAGGAGTGTCCGTTATTGGGAAGTTTCACTGTAATTGAAATTCCCTTGAAATAACGGTTCTGCATTTTGTGGTGGTTCTACACGTTTAATTTGAACCTAACGGCGCGGGGGGATCCGAATTCTGTAAACAAAGGGATGTTTGTAAATTAACGGTATTGTTTCATACTAACTTTCTCCTTTCAAATTGACAATTAATTGATCCCAAGGCTAAAGACAAGTATATTTGAGGCGCTCCGGGTACGAAGGGCGAACTCGACATCGGACAAAATTTTTTTTTTCATTTTCAGATTCTAGACCTTTTGAAGAATACACCCATGTAATTTTTATATTGAGTTGCCCTTTTTTCCCCTTTAAAATACGAAAAAACCGATATGCGGCAAAGCTCTAACTGCGATATCCGAGCGGGTACGAAGGGCGAACTCGTATCCTAGTCCACTACCCCCACTCCTTTTCCGGGAGCCCCACTCCTCTTGGAACAGCTCACCGCCACGAAATAAAAATATATTATACATTTTGTGAATTAATAATCGTAAAAAATATTCGAAAAATATTAAATAATATTAATATTCTATAAAATCTAAAATCTCGCTACGAAAATTCCAGAGAGTAACTTTTCTGTCGAGTTCGCCCTTAACAGAAAACTTTAAAATGCGAATATCTCGAAACTACGTTTTGTCGAGTTCGCCCTTCGTACCCAGAGCCCCTCATTTTATGTGTATATTTAAAACTGAAAAATTAGGGAGAAGAAAAGATTAGAAAAAAAGTAAGGCCTCCGGTGGGATTCGAACATACGACCTTTTGTTACATTTCCAATACTATCGTTCCCTTAAAGCGAGCGAAAAGTTGTAGAAAAATTCGAGACTATTAGCGTATTTTTGTCTGTTTCTTAACGGATTCCATGAAAAACTTAAAAGTGCTCCTCGGGTAAAAGCGTCGGGAGGCATGATTTCCCCAGAGGGTCTCAGCTCGTTAGATCGAATTCCTAAAACATTATCGATAGCATTTATATCTGAGTGCGGTCCTTTCGTCCCAAAAACAACCTCACTCTAATTTGGCATAAAATGTAGTTTTTAAGGGGAAATTACCCTTGATAAATGAATATTCAGATATGAGGAGCATTTTACCTGCAACCGGTTAAACTGTACCATAACACGAGATTAAAACCTAAACATCTCCGTCGGTGTATTAAATATTCACCTCTTGCAAGACTTTGTGAGAAGTTTTCGAGCCTTGTCGTCTTATCCGTGCAATAAAGTAAACATGAGGCCCCTTTAAGTTCACACGAGTTTCTCTCTAAATATACCTCCCTTCGAAAAGAATTTTACAACAAAGGATTTCAAAAATCGATTTTATGTCCACGATTTAAATAAAAATTACTCAACTGAAAAATTGTCAGCGTTCTTTAGCGTTCTTCACAAAGCAGGAACATTTCTGTAAAATATGAAGCTTTTATCGTTTTTTTATGCTCGATTTCAACTCAATATTATAATCTTTGTTTGACTTTTATTCATTTTTTTCCCCTCACGGCATTCTACTGAAAAGGAATTTTTTCGATAGCAATGAATGCGGTTCCTGAATGCGGTGCAAAACGTAGTTTCTTAATTCAGAGATTTTCCGGGTAATTTTGAACCATGATGCAACCAAGGGGAGCTTTGAAAACGTATCAAGCTTTTTCACCTATCATTGGCTGGAGAAAAAGTTGATATGAATTTTTCTGCTGATTAAGGGGTATTAAAACGGGGTGTACCGTGATTGCGCATTTTTTTACCTGCTCCAACATTTCAGGCACCGTGATTGCGCACAGGTAAAAAACTATTGGACACCGTGATTGCGCATGGACATAAAATTTTAGACACCGTGATTGCGCAAAACCAAAAATTATTTGACACCGTGATTGCGCATTTGATTGAGCAGGAGGTTGGACTAATGGCCTTTATGGATTCTGATTGTCCAGGAGGAGGTGGTCTGATGGCTTTTTAGGCTTTTGATTGAGCATGAGGAGTGGTCTGATGGCCTCTATTGCTTTGGATTGGCCAGGAGGAGGTGGTCTGATGGCTTTTGAGGCTTTTTGAGAGCAGGAGGAGTGGTCTGATGGCCTCTATTGCTTCGGATTGGCCAGGAGGAGGTGGTCTGATGGCTTTTGAGGCTTTTGATTGAGCAGGAGGAGTGGTCTGATGGCCTCTATTGCTTCGGATTGGCCAGGAGGAGGTGGTCTGATAGCTTTTGAGGCTTTTGATTGAGCAGGAGGAGTGGTCTTATGGCCTCTATTGCTTCGGATTGGCCAGGAGGAGGTGGTCTGATGGCTTTTGATTGAGCAGGAGGAGTGGTCTGATGGCCTCTATTGCTTCGGATTGGCCGGAGGAGGTGGTCTGATGGCTTTTGAGGCTTTTGATTGAGCAGGAGGAGTGGTCTGATGGCCTCTATTACTTCGGATTGGCCAGGAGGAGGTGGTCTGATGGCTTTGAGGCTTTTGATTGAGCAGGAGGAGTGGTCTGATGGCCTCTATTGCTTCGGATTGGCCAGGAGGAGGACTGATGGCTTTGAGGTTTGATTGAGCAGGAGGAGTGGTCTGATGGTCTCTATTGCTTCGGATTGGCCAGGAGGAGGTGGTATGATGGCTTTTGAGGCTTTTGATTGAGCAGGAGGAGTGGTCTAATGGCCTCTATTGCTTCGGATTGGCCAGGAGGAGGTGGTCTGATGGCTTTTGATTGAGCAGGAGGAGTGGTCTTATGGCCTCTATTGCTTCGGATTGGCCAGGAGGAGGTGGTCTGATGGCTTTTGAGGCTTTGATTGAGCAGGAGGAGTGGTCTGATGGCCTCTATTGCTTCGGATTGGCCAGGAGGAGGAGGACTGATGGCTTTGAGGCTTTTGATTGAGCAGGAGGAGTGGTCTTATGGCCTCTATTGCTTCGGATTGGCCAGGAGGAGGTGGTCTGATGGCTTTTGATTGAGCAGGAGGAGTGGTCTTATGGCCTCTATTGCTTCGGATTGGCCAGGAGGAGGTGGTCTGATTTCTTTTGATTGAGCAGGAGGAGTGGTCTGATGGCCTCTATTGCTTCGGATTGGCCAGGAGGAGGTGGTCTGATGGCTTTTGAGGCTTTTGATTGAGCAGGAGGAGTGGTCTGATGGCCTCTATTGCTTCGGATTGGCCAGGAGAGGAGGACTGATGGCTTTGAGGCTTTTGATTGAGCAGGAGGAGTGGTCTTATGGCCTCTATTGCTTCGGATTGGCCAGGAGGAGGTGGTCTGATGGCTTTTGATTGAGCAGGAGGAGTGGTCTTATGGCCTCTATTGCTTCGGATTGGCCAGGAGGAGGTGGTCTGATGGCTTTTGATTGAGCAGGAGGAGTGGTCTTATGGCCTCTATTGCTTCGGATTGGCCAGGAGGAGGTGGTCTGATGGCTTTTGAGGCTTTTGATTGAGCAGGAGGAGGGTCTGATGGCCTCTATTGCTTCGGATTGGCCAGGAGGAGGTGGTCTGATGGCTTTTGAGGCTTTTGATTGAGCAGGAGGAGTGGTCTGATGGCCTCTATTGCTTCGGATTGGCCAGGAGGAGGTGGTCTGATGGCTTTTGAGGCTTTTGATTGAGCAGGAGGAGTGGTCTGATGGCCTCTATGCTTCGGATTGGCCAGGAGGAGGAGGACTGATGTCTTTGAGGCTTTTGATTGAGCAGGAGGAGTGATCTAATGGCCTCTATTAGACGTAGAGTAGTAGACGTTCAAAACATAGGTTATGCATAAACGCATGGGTCAGAATGTAACTGGCGATCAAATGTGGACATCAAGCAAGAGTCCTCGATTTCACTTTCATTTTATGATAGGAATAGACAAAAAGTATTCAGTTTGTATAGGGCGTGAATGTGGAATTTAATGAGAGCCACGATTGGCTAGTGTCGAGTGAATTAATGATTCATCAAGAGACGTCCATGCTATTTTTGTAAGCTAGCCTTTCAATATTCAGAAGCGTAACAAAAATAAACCGAGAAAAATTCGTTAGCCGGTTTTGATCCATCAAAGGTTTTTGCTAAACATATGTTTGGGAATTACGGCTTAACAAAGTCAAGCTACTTAAATTATTCTTTTTTTAGTTGAAAAATGTTCAAATCCTGTAGAGAAGGCGGGATTTTAATGTTTTATCGGAAATAAGAAAAGTGGAGCGAAAATTAAATGGAGCGTAAAAGCGGCGACACAACAATTACACGATCGAAACACCAGATTTTCGGAAGCTTACAAAAGATTTATCTTTTGAAGATTTTCTAAGTACTTTTTAGTACGGATGTTTTTAGGCTGAGCCGTCACGCTCAGGATGTAACGCTCATTCGGATGAGAAGTGAGGAAGTGAGGTTAGTCCAACGAACACGTTAAAAGTATTAAATGTAATCAAAAAGGATAAATAACACAGAATTCTTCTAAAATTTTAATTAAATTAATTATTACAAATTTATGATATGAAAAACTTATAAATTAAAAAAAAGGCGTTAGCCAAGTTAAAGTCGTTGCGGTTACCTTACACGAAGGTTACAAACATTTCAATCAACTTCGACAGCTTCGAGAAATACCAACTCTTCGAACGTTTCCTCGTCCAAAAGATCTAAACTTTCTAAATCCATTTCTGACTTTTAAAATATGAATGTTTGAAATAGAAAAATTACTTCACTGGACGGTTACACAAACAAAACCCTACTGTTCTCAGCTTCGTTTCATTCCGCTTGGAGCGCTAGCTCTCGTGTTACGAGTAGCTAAAACTCTAAATTCTGAACCTCCGAATAGGGCTACTCGGGATTTCTATTCGTATTACGAATGGACCAAAATACGAGTAGCTAAAACTCTCTAATGTCTCGAGATGATAGCGGGAGTGGGGGCATCGATATATACTAAACCTTAGTAGGTTTAGTATACATCGATGAGTGGGGGAGAGTTTGAAGGTACTATAAAACCGAAGAAGGTTTGTGTTTCGTTTTCGATCCACCGGAGTTCGCTTCTGTCTTTTGTCAGATGGTACTGCTGAAGAGTATAACCAGAGTTTGTTTATAACCTATTTATTGTAGTTCACAGAAGACAGAAAGACGTTGGCTTAAATAAACGCAGAACAAAATTAGCCCCTGTTAAAGTTTTCCCTTTTCCGTGTGCTCTGATTTTCAAAGAAACATCCGAACTGTTTTAACGAAAGAGCAAAGATTAACGAGGAAGGAAACGTTTGCTGACCTCAGTCGAATCTCAATTAATTACTAACCTCGCAGCATTACAAATCTACCGGCCAGATGATTTCTTCTGTTTTATCCATTTCTCGGTTTATAACGAGGCAGTCATTCCGATAACATTGAGATAAAAAAATATTGCTGTTTCAGGATCGGGTTCTAACACATTCTGATCGATAACAGAATAAATTCACTTGGAAAGAAGGGGAGACATCAGTTTTTTCCTATAAATTAGATCGCCAAATCCTTAAACCCTTTCTAGACCGCAGGCGACTATAGTTGCCATTCGCGCTTTTCGTTTGGAGACCGCAGGCGACTTTAGTGGCCCAGCGGCAACAGTGGGAAGCTAAAAAATTTAATACCTTCGCTTCCCGTGGCGCTAGCGACATGCTAAAACTGGCAATCTGTTGGGAAAGAAATGAACTACGTGATGATCGCATCACTCGTCGCTTTCTGTGCTTTGCTGGGGCGCTGGGAGCAGTCGGGGATAAGTGAGGGGCAAAGAGGGGAATAGTGCTCCGCCAGTAGAGCAGAGAATCATGCGTCAGCTCGAAAGGGTTTAATTTTTTTTTACCCTGAAAAGTTCAAAACTATTGCATGCAGCTGATCAAATCTCAATCTTTATAAGGCATCCGAGCAATTCCTACATCTCGATAGAACTCAATGAACTGTGCAAAAGAATTCTTTCGGATGAAAAAAAAAACCTCTTATATTAAAAAGAAATCTTCAATAGCAAATCTTGCACGTAATAAAAAAAAATAATAAACCTCAAGTAAAAAACAATCGAAAGAATTACGAAAGAAAGTTTTTAATAGAGGAAAAAAAGATAAAGGACATAAAAGTCCCTTTAAAAGCTTTTCATAATGAAAAAGTTGTTTTGTTACATAATTAAATAAAGGGTAAAGAAAAAATTTTTTTTTCCTTTAAACTTTTCAGAGAGGCTTTCAATATTTGAAATTCATGCGAGTTCCATCCATCTGGCACTTTGCAGTGTCCAGCCGCAGGTGGCTCTTAGCAAAGATGAAATATCATTTTGAAATTTCCATCTATATTTTTGGTATACATTTTTCAATACGAAAATCTGCAGTTCGATCTGAAAATCGATTAAAGCGAGTGTATTTCTAATGTGTCTCCGATGTTTTCCCTTCCACAACACGGAGACGGTCCTTCAGCCAAATGACACCCGTTTTATGATTTCGGGCGTTTTCCTTGGTCCTTCAGCCAAAATAACACCCTATCCCTAGACTTACAATTTCTTTAAAAATATACACATTGACCACTGCTCTCCAATATTTTTTAAAAGTAAATCAAGTTTTATAAGCTACCAAACTTTTTACTCAACAAGACTGAGATGAAAAAAATAAAGACCATTTTGCTTAGTTTTAATTTTTTTTATGATTAGATTTTTTTTACTTAGGGTATTTACAAAGGTTCACTTTTATATTATTTATAAAATAAGACATTATAAATATTGTACATTTTGTAAAGATTTATTATTATATCTTGCTTTTAAACTAACCTTATGCTTTGATTTGGGCATGCTTTTTTTTTAACTGTTCAGTCAAATCGTCTGCAGCAAAACATTCAAATTTTTATTAATTTTTTTTACTTAATTAAAAAATCAAAATTTTAAAAAATAACAGTAGTATCGTTTTATGTTAGCATGTGCGTCTATTTTTGTATGTACCTACGAATTAAAAAATAATATTTAAAATAAAAGAGAAGAGTTTAATACTGTTTTAATTGATACGATGATTACTTTGCTGCAGGCGATGGCTGCTTCATGGTGGGAATAGGCGGGAAGCAAGCGCCGCCGAAAGCGTCTTACGAGCCGTACAAATGCTGCCCGGCGAAAGTGAGCAAGCCGACCAAAGTCGCGAAAGTAACGCCGCCGACGAAACCGGCCAAAAGTCAAAACGACGGACGTAAATCAGGAGGGAAAACCGTCGAGAAAGCGGTCAAGATTCAAGAGAAACCAGGAAAAGGGAAAAAAGGTCTTTTTGGAACTGGCAAATATATCTGGTGGTGGTAATCTAAAAACATGGAATCCAACACAAATTCAATACCTTTTTGTGCTAGATTCCCGCCTAATTGGTCAACAATTAAAATTTAATAATGCTCAATATCACCTATTATAGGATTATTTATAAATAAAAACCATATTTTCAAGACTTTTTTGTCTCTAATTTGTAAATCCTTGAATTTTGATCTCATATTTCATAAATTTATTAAAGTACATTGAAAAATATGCTTTAATTACACATCAAATGTAATATGGGTTTTGAAAAAAATCAAAAACTAACCTAAAAATAACCTAAAAATATTTCAGAAAGAAAAAACCGTCAATTTATAAAAAATTTTTCCTGAATCAAGACTGTTTGTTGTTTTAATTTATTGAGAATTTGTTATTTCGTCGATTGCAACGCTGGATATCCCATAGAACATTTTTGAAAACTCTAAAATGAAATTTTCATGGCTTTCTGAAAAAAATTAAGAAAAGAGATATCCAGGGTTGTATCGACGACTTTTTTTTTTATTTTCGTATAATTTTCGCTCAATTTATTTTGAAATTTTGACAAACAGTTGGTATTTAACATGGGCTTGATTTGAAACGTCCTTTTTATTTTCTAGGGTTCTAATAATGTGTTCATGATTTTACTAATAAAATAAAACTCTACCCTTTTTTCTCCTTTTTATTGGTTTTCTTTTTTTAATTATTTAAAAAAAATTTAAAATTTGTGATAATTGTAAATAGATTAAGGCCTATATTTTGTACAACATTAGTTACCATATTGTTACCATAATACACGTAAGGGTAGTTTGTTTACCGTGTTTTGCTTTTCTGTTTATTTATTTTTTTTCTTTTAAAATTGTTATTCAATACACGCATACATTTTTTAACTGTCTAGTTTTTATTCAGTTTGGTCACTCCAGTCCTTCTTAAGAAAAAAAGTTCGGGTTTGTTTTTTTTAGGATAGGAAATATTTTTTCTTTAAAATTTTCTAAATATAGGTGATTTATTGGATGAAAGGAAGGTTCTCGATTGGATGGTACAGCAAAAAATGGACGAAAGTATCGATGATATTGACCGTGAGCAGCTCTTCAAATTGATCGAAACCAAATTCTTTTTAGCAGTCGTATTTTGTGAGTAGTTTATTGCCTCATTTTTGTTTTTTTTTCGATTTTTTTATGCCAGTAATTTTTGTCCAGATGACGACGAAGACCCTGATTACCCAAGAGTTTTAAGACATATCGAGTTGATCGATGACGAAGCGGCTGAATACGGAATTAAAATTGTTAAATGCAATGATAAATTAATGGCTAAGAAATACGGTTATAGGAACCCACCCGGTATATCTTATTTCCGAAAAGGGAAATACATTAATTATGACGGCAAGTATTACGAAACCTAGAAAATAGATGAAAAGTGTTAAATACCAACTAAACTTGTTTTTTGTTTTTTTACTTCAAAAAGTTAATTTTATTTTACATTTTAGGAGACATTGATGATGAAGAAGAACTTCTCGATTGGCTTACGGATCCAGCAAATATGGAGTTGACAGAACATATTGAAAGAGTAAATAGAAAAATGTTTAATAAGATACGTCAAACTTCGGATTATGTGGCTGTATTTTTTTGTAAGTGCTGCGTGATGTCAAGTCGGTATCAAATTTTGAATTTTTTAGACAGCGATGACTGCAAGCAGTGTGGAAGAGTTCTGACGGAGATTGAACACATCGACGACGACGCTGACGCCGCCGGTATCGATTTCGTCAAAATCAACGATAAACTCTTGCCAAAGAGCTCGGAGTATTCGCCCTTCCAGCAGTTCTTTTCTTTAAACTAGGATAAAGAACCTGTAATTTACGCAGGTAGACAGTCCAAGCAATGCTCAAAAGAAAAATGATGATAAAACTTTCTTAGGTGATCTTTACGAAGAGAATGATATACTTCAATGGCTTCTGACCAGAAGGACCCTTCCGGGGATGTCATTGAAGAATTAGAAGGTGATGCTTTATTAAAAGCAATTAACAATGCAGAATCCCTCGCAGTTTACTTTTGTAAGTATTTAACGGTAGTTTAAAAATAGGTAAATATCATTTTCTTTCACTTAGGCTTCTTTGTAGAGTAAAAAAAATTTTTTTATAGACAGCAGTATTGCATCCAAGCTTGTTAACATAGTAATGATTAACAAGTGCAATTAACAAGTGAATAGATTTTTAGACTAATTTAGAAACCAAGCCTTCCATCTTGGCTTTTTTCGACTTTTTAAGTTTTTCTCGTATCCAGGGAACAAGACTCAGTGATCTTTGCAATTCTAAAGCATACCGCAAGAAGGTCAGCAAACATACGGACGACGAAGCGACTGAAGAAAACGATGGTATTTAAACATCAAACTTTAAGACTTTAGATTAAAATTCCTTTTTTTTCTCTCATTTTTTTCATAGGTCTATAGGACAATCAGATTCTGTAAGCCACATTTCTGATTGATATTTTATTTTGTTTTTTGACATTTCAAGGGATTAATACTAATTTTGCTTTTTTGAATTTTTTTTTATTTGCTCAATGATTAACACGTAAATCACTTCGCTTCACACACGTCACCTTTTTTTAGTCTTGAGCAAAAATTGTAAACCTATTAGCTTTGTTCCTACCGCAGTTTGAAACTCCTGGAGCATGCGCATAAGGATTTGGACGTTTTTCAAATGTTTATCCGTGAAATCTGAAGTCACCTGACCTTTGACGTCCAAATCCTTATGCGCATGCGCCAGAAGTTTCAAAACTGCGGTTGGAACAAAGCTAATATTAACCCAAAACACAACAGGATTTCAGCTAAAAAAAGGAGTCTGGAAAAGACCACCTAAAACCGTACTTGGAGGGTAATTCAATAACTATCATTCAGAAAAAGTGCCAAAAGACTGGGTGATTTTTCCGATAAAATTGTTGGTTCCCTAAACACTTAAAAAGAACACGAACTTTTTTTTAAACCCTTGAAATCAAATATCAATCAACCTCAACCTTTTTTCTTTTTCAAATTTAATTTTAAAAAAATTAAACTTTAACTACTTCTAGACAGTAAATTCGATGAATGTGCGCAATGCAAAGATGTTTGGAAGAACTGAAAATATCGACGATGATTGCGACCGACATGGAATAACGTTTGTAAAAACGAAGGTAAAATAAATAATTGTTTAAACAAATAAAAAGATTTAACTTATAGGATACAACAATCGCTGACAAATTTGGAGTTTCTGAATTTCCATCTATAGTCTACTTCGAAGATCAAGTCCCGAACGTATTCGAAGGCAATTTTTCTTAACTATTAATTATTATCTTTGTTCCAACCGCAGTTTGAAACTGGTTTGAAACTTCTGGAGCATGCGCAGAAGGATTTGCACGTCTAATTTGACGGCAGATGACTTCAGATTTGACGGACAAACCCTTCTGCGCATGCTCCAGGAGTTTCAAACTGCGGTTGGAACGAAGCTATTAAATCTTATAAAATTGTAGGTGATATACTGGAGGAAGAGGAAGTCCTACAATGGTTGACTCAAAAAACTGAAGATAGAATAGAACTTATAACGCGAGAAATGCTTGAAGCTATGGTTGAAGACACTCAGTATTTAGCAGTGTACTTTTGTGAGTATTTTACTAACTTTTAGATTTTCAATAATTTTTTTTTTAGACAAACCTGTGTGTCATATGCGACGAGATTTTGGAAGGATTGGAGAAGATCGATGATGAAGTGACGTTTTTGGTATCCATATGGTTAAAATCATGGACCCACAACTTGCGAAAAGATTTCTATAAAGACATATCCGGCTTTGGTTTATTTTAGAAATGGAAACCCTTTGTTGTTTGAAGGTATGTATCAGGGGGAAACAAAAAACCGAACAAAACGCCCATTTTAACTTCATAAAAGAAGTTATTGTGATACCCTCAACGTCGGGTTTTTGGGGAAGGGTCTTCCAGACCCCGTAGGGTCAATTCGAATATTGATCTTTACCGATCTCAACTTTGTCTGTGGTGCCAACCGGCCGTAGCATTTTTTCCCGGAACATTTGACGGCCAGTTTCCAACCTTGACACATATAAAAGTTTTTGAAAAAAAAAAACTTCCCCCTTCGTTATACTTGCCCCTCCGTTGTACTTCCCCTCCCTTATACTTCCCCTCGGTTGTACATCCCCTATACTTCCCCCTCCTATATTATTACTTCTCTTTAAGGAAGTTTTCGTTGGAAGCTCTTCAAACTAGTACTTTTTAGGGATCTTCAAAATGAGGAGTCGGTTCTAGAATGGTTAGTCGATGACGATAACCGTGAGTTAGCTGACGAAATTGAAGAAGTCAACGCACGGATGTTAGAAAGACTTCTTGACGAATCCTTATTTCTCGCCGTCTTCTTTTGTAAATTGGTTTCCTTTATTTCATACTGTCAATAAAATTGATTCCGTAGATGACGAAGATTGTCAAGATTGCGACGAGTTGCTTGAAGTTCTAGAAATAATCGATGGAGAAGCTGATATGTATGGTAAATATCGTGAATCCGACCTCTTTTGCCTTGGTAGAATTGAAAAATGATTAAATCTTTTTCAGGAATCGATATGGTGAAAATATCAGATCCAGAAGTCGCACAGAAATACAACATAATCAACACACCTTCTCTAGTCTACTTCAGAAAACGAATGCCGTTAATTTATGACGGTATAAAAACATTTTTGTGATTCCCAAATTAATTTTGTGCTGTAGGAGACCTAACTGACGAAGATAAAGTCTTCTCTTGGCTGACTTCTCAGGATGTTTTCGAACTGAAGAACGAAATAGAAGAAGTGAATCGAAAATGGTGGACAAGCTGCTCGACGAGAATGAATTTTTGGCCATTTTCTTCTGTAAATATCATGTAAATTATGAATTCATTTTAAATATTTCGTTTAGATGAAGAGGGAGATGCGACCGGCGACAAAGTTCTTGAGCTTCTTGAAAAAATCGACGACGAAACCGAAAACATGGATATCACATTTGTCAAAATGGGCGACACTCGCTACGCCCGAAAGTGGGGCGTCGTCAAACTTCCAGCGGTCGTTTACTTTCGCAATCGTTTCCCGAGCATTTATCGAGGTAAATATCACAGCCTTCTAAATTTTTTTTAACTTTGATAAATTTCCGCAGGGGAATTCATCTGAAGAAGTCATCCTGGAATGGTTGAAAAAGAACAGATTCAGACAACCAGAATTGAATTTATTTATGTACGCTTTGATCGCCATCATCTCCGCCTTTTTTATCTACACCGGATTCCTAGTTTACGGTTTTCCACAAGCAAGACAGCCAACATGATTACTATTTTAAATGTAGAAACACATTACCAAAGAAGTCCTCATCCGCATGCGCTGCACACAGAAAGGGACCACTCAAACAAGACATCCACACAATTTTTAGTTATCAATATTTGACACCTTGTATAATTTTGTAAATAAATTTTTAAAAAGTTATTGTTTCAGGGTAGTTCAATAGAATTTTCAAAGTGTTCCTTGATTTAATTTTTTTTTTACAAATCCTTAGTCATGTCAGATTTATCTCAATTTTGAAATTCTTTATAATTTTTTTTATAGATATGATGAAATGGCACCTCTGTATATAAATAAAACGAAAATTAGAATAATTTTGTATCAATTATTGTGATTTTAATTTTTAGATCTACGTCCACTATTTTATTCCCGCCCCCAAATTCTTAATTAACAAAATTAATTTCAAATAGAAAATGTTATTTTAAGAAGGAAAAAAAGAAACATGACAAAAAAATTGCATTTTTATTTTGTTGGACATATTTTAAATAAAATTTTTTTAAAAAATGATGAGTTTTTATCGATAAAAGGGGAAAAAAATTAAACATCTCCTAAACTATTTATCCACAAAAGAAATTCATAGTTAAACTTTTTAAATAAAATTTTCATTTATGTCTTTTTCCCCCATTGCCAGAAGGATTTCGGGTCAAACTGCTAATGAGTTGATAGATTGTATACACAGACTGAGGAGAAGAATAATTTTTGGATTTTCTTAATAAAAAAATACTTTCTACACGGGGATTGAACTCCCGACCCCAACATTCACAAGAGAAGAAGTAGATTTTAGCTTTCTTCGAGGAATTGATATTTATATTCCAAATTGGCTTTATTAGCCTTAGGATTATGAAATTCAAATTCCCTCTTTTTTTAATAATCGGCGGGAGTGGCGGACGCCGGAAAACCACATTAATTCAATTTCTTTAAAAACGACAAACCACACAACCTCCAATACATCAAAAAAACTATATTTTAATGAAAATATTCATAATTTTAAAAAAAATCTTACCGGATTACTTTCTATTAATTTTCTTTTAGTTCTTCAGAAACGTCAATTTTATCGCTTCTTATCATAGGTTATCACAGCTAGTGAGGTTGCAGAGAGAAGGGGGGGAAAAGTTTTTCTTCTCGCATTTTGACGCTTTATTAGTTTAGTTATTTTAAGGTAATTATTTAAAATATTATGTTTTATTAATGTTTTTTTAAATAATAAGGCGTTAATAATTCGTAAATACCCTAAATTTCCGGGCCGGTGGATTCGAAATTGTGAAAAACGTTTTGCACTCCCTTCGAAAAGGTCAAACTAATTAAACTTTGATCAGATAAATACAAATTTTTGTTTTCAAAATTTATTTTTTTGATTTCTCTCTTTTCGATATTTTTGTCTGATCTTTCTTTTTTTATATCGTGCTTGGCACTTCTTTCCACATTTCTTCGCGTTTTCATGATAATGGAACTGAGTTTATTTATACTGTTTACGCCTAAAATAACCAATTTTCCAAAATAAAAACCTTAAAAATAGTTTTTTTCTCTCGTTTATTGTATTAGTGATATTTGAGGTAACATCCATTTTTTGTGGGTATTCTGATTTTCGTCTTGTTCATTTAGTTTTTTCCTATATTTTGTTCCAATCTTTGAGGGTTTTTTAAAATTTTCGCTTGAGGGAGTTAAAGGCTAAAAAGTGCGCCATGCCCTTTTAAGACCTTTAAATGTCATTCAATCTAAGCTATTTTCTTCACTTGAAGTTTGAACAATCTTAATCGCATCTTCTTTTCAGATGGTTTTAGTACTTGAAGATCCTCTTAGAGTTTCTTCGCCGATCATCGATGTTTCTACGCTGGAGCCATGGTCAGAAACGAAACCGATTCATATACCGACCCACTACAACATAAACGCCAACATCGATGCGACTCCTTTTCCTCTAAATCAGTCGTTAAACCAAAAAATGTGTTTTGGTAAGTTTAAGCTCACATTTTTTATCTTTCAAAAGTGTAAAGAACTTTGTGATAGCCAGGATTTTGGTAAGAGAGAAAATTTGCTGTTCCTGGATTTTTTTTCTGTTTTAAGAAAATTTTTAACTATTGATGGTCTTAGACCTTTTGCTGTCTTACTCAATTTTCTTGGGCGGGGAGCTTCATTCCTCCTTTTTATTCTGGTTGGTCCACTTGCACTCAAAACTTGTGAATACTTAAAAAAATCTAGAAGGTAATAAGTTTCATTTTTTTAGGGAGGGAGACATAACTCAATTAAGAGTTGATGCAATCGTTCATTCAACGAATGAGACGTTTACTGATCGTTCGACTGTAAGCGATCGAATATTATCAAAAGCTGGGCCTGAGTTAAGGCGGGAATTGTTGGAATCTGTTCAAGGTATTTTTTTTAATTCAACCATTTGATGCCTAAATATTTATTTTCAGATTGTAAAACTGGACATGTGGCCGTCACAGGAGCTTATAATCTTCCAGCTAAATTTATAATTCACACTGTCGGTCCTAAGTACAACATCAAATTTCAAACTGCCGCTGAAAACTGCTTTGCACAATTGTTATAAGTAATATCTTTAATTCTTAGAATTTTTTTATGTTATTAACATTTTTTTTCTAGAAATGTTTTACATAAAGCTATTGAATTAAATTTGAAATCGTTAGCGTTATGTGTTATTAATTCAGTTCGTAGAAATTATCCTCCTGATCAGGGTGCACATGTTGCATTAAGTGAGTTTTGTTTTTTTCATTTTGATTTCTTTTATTCTTTTTTTTTAAACAGGGACAATTAGAAAAATATTAGAGCAGCAACTGAATGGAAATATTGGCTGTTTACAAACTATCGTTTTGGCGGTTGAAAGTTGCGACGCTGGAATTTATGAAGTGCTTTTGCCGATGTATTTCCTCGGTCGCAGAAAGAAGAACTTGCGGCTATTTTGCAGTTGCCTTCCGGAAGGGACTACGGTTTGTACGGTGAACCCGTTTTCCCGAAGGCAAATCCGTATTATTGACAATCCGCAACATCAGTTGAATATGAACGGTAAGTCGTAATTTTTAATTTCTAAAATTAGGGTCATAAATATGAATGGTAAAAGAAAAACAGTAAAATGTGTCAACCGTTAATTATTCATGCATTTAGGCTCTTTTTTTGGACATATCACTTAAGTTATGTGCCAGATAAATTCAAATTAATGCACAAAAATGAACAAGGGTGTAGAAAATTGATTATTATTTTACTTTCAGCTTAGCGATTTGTTTAAATTTATATTTTTCGCCTATCTCTAGCCATTCTGCCTTTCCGGGACTATAAATACAAAGCAGTGTGGGCTTTGAACCACGACCTTTAAAAAAACTTATGAGGTCAAAATGACCCTTGATCTCTACTTGGACATAATTTTGGTCAAATTTTTACCTGCTGGCTACTTATTGTTTTAAAATTCTCTTTGACCATCAAGCTGTCACGGTCTGATGGCCTCTGAAAGGCCTTTTTATTTCAATTTGGCCTTTTCACAATGGCTACTGGTTCTTCTGACAGAAAAGTTAGATCCAAGCAATCTGTGAGATTTAACCCTTTCGAGACTGCGTCTGAAGCCGGATTCTCTACGCTACTAGGGCAGCACTTTTCCCCTCACTTCTCCCTGACCGCTCCCAGCTCCCAAAGCACAGAAAGTGACGAGTGATGCGATCATCACTTAGTTCATTTCTTCCCAACAGATGGCCAGTTTTTGCATGTCGCTAGCGCCACGGGAAGCAAAGGCTTCCCGCTGGCGCCGCTGGGCAACTATAGTCGCCTGCAGTCTCGAAAGGGTTAAGATCATCACTAAACCATCACCAGCTCATGAAAATTGGACCAAAACTGTATCATTAGAAGTAACGGTAAAATTGGCAGCAGCTCACAAGAAGGCATTGCTGCAAAAGCGAAGGTTGATATCATATTTTTTTAAAAAAGCTTGTTTAAAATAATCATGATAATGGTACTATTGAATCCTAAAATGACTCCTATTATATCAGACAATTTTATGTTAATAACCTTCTGTCTTGAAATTATTCAATATTTTAAATAACGTCATCTCTGAAGGGTCAAAATGACCATTGATCACTTGACTCAAGATTGTGTAGATGGCTTTTTAAAAATGGATCGTATGACCAGTGGTCTTTATAAGTTTGTGGCGCCTTCCATACAACCCCAAATTTTGGTCCTTCACCAAGCTCATAGTACTTCGTGGCGATTGCCAATTTTGATTAAAAACATATTTTACAAAAAAATTCCTCCTTTTAGCGGGTGTGTCACGTTAAAAGTATCACGTAATTAAGATAGCGTAATCTTTTTTATTTGTCTGTTTCCATTGGGAAACGCAGAAAAGTCATGTTTTGGTTTTGTAATGGAGGCGACGTCCCATCCGATACGCTCCTAACTAATCCCGTCTTAAAATAAAAAAGGAACTTTTGTCTATCGAGGCTTAACCGCGTTTTGAGTTAAAAGCGTTTCTCGGTACCGTTGCCCCACACTTCCCGTACATTTGACTGACTCTCCAAGGACGAAGCAACCTTTTTTTTTGTTAAATTATACGGGGAACGCGGACGCCGTCAGTTTCCAGCATTACGAATTTTTAATCGTGGGCGCTTCATTCGCCTCGAAAACGCCTTTTTAATTCTACCTTATCTCCGGGATTTATAAATAGGATCAACACTATCAACCACAAACAACTCAGGTATTTACACTTTTTTATATTCTAAACAACTAAAAATCTTCGTCTTTAGGCGCTTTCGAGTCCATTATCGAATTTTCACGTTATCTCTAGACGAGAATATGTTTTAA
>JACGAQ010002902.1:0-35357 GCA_014119065.1 Orius insidiosus | reverse complement strand
TATTAAACTCATCCTACAATGTGTACATACGAAAAAGTCATAAAATCAGCAACGACTCCACTAAAGCTGTAGCAAAGTCCCATTTCATTGACTGTGTCATAAAATTTTATATCTTTGTACAAAAGATTGAATATGTTAGAATTGAAATACATTTGAACCATAACCTAAAAAGAAAGATAGAACCCAAATTTTTTGGTGTTTTTCACCTTTTTGGCGATGTCTCTCAGTTCTTCACCGGAAAGAGAAGTGAACTCTTTGTCGTCTGTGAAATTTTTGAAGTCGTCAAGATTGAACCAGGTAAGATTGGTGACGCTATTCAAGAAACTTTTGTACTTTTCACCTTCGGTGGTGTTCGGGTCGATGTTCCATCTTTCGTTAAGATACTCGTCTGCGAGCGTTTCGTTCATTCGCTCAAGAAAACAGCGCGGTCGACGCAGGGAATGTTAAATTCCAGTCTCTGAAGTCCTTCTCGATCGAAATGACAGTCGGATTCGCATTATAGCGGTTCCACGAGTTCAAAATCAGCGACGTCGCACCATAAATTGCCAGACAAGTGATGACAAACCATAGCAAACTATAATGCCATCATTGAGCATCGATCGAAATTTATACTTACGTTTCTAAATAATGAAAATTCGTCTTGATAACATAAGGAATTCCATGAAGGGTGGTCTCATTTCCAAATTCTCGGATATAACCTGATATTTTAGTTTTTCCCAACCGCTTCTGTATCCTCGAAAGCCTCATTTTTATCTGCGGTCTTTTTAGCCAGGGATCAATAGATTAATAGATAGTGTTCAAACTTTATTTACTTATTACAAAATCAATCTTGGTGTATATGCCTGTAGAAACGTAATGTAAAAAAATATAAAAGCTCAATAAAACTAAGGACGCTTGACCCCAAAAAAAAGGCTGCTGTACCTCCAAAAGAAACTAAAAAAGAAATTAATTTTTAGTTTTCTATATTAACCTACAACCTAAAAGTTCTTCAAGTCCGAAAATGACGTCTCGTTTTTGCCTAGCTCTGCTAAATTCATCAACAGCCCAACGATAGCGTATGTTAGGTGGCGTAGGATAAGTCCTATAATGAGGTTATAGTGTGGAAAAAGTTAAAAGAAGAATGCAAGATACCATTGAAAATAAGATTCTTTGTTGATGTAGAAGTCGGTGTATTCGCAAGGATAGAGACAGTTACAGTTCCTTCGGGTTCCGTCTTTATTTCTAAGGTTGACTATCTGATCTGTAAACTCTGAAAGACATGCGAGACCGCTCACGTTGCAGAGGTTAGAGCCAAGGAAGAAATGCGGTTTACATCCGCAGAGTTCGACCGCTAAATTTTCCTTGCAGGACATCAAGCAGTAGTTGTAACTGTAGAAGGTTTGCCCAGGTAGAGGCTCGTCGACGAATCGGCATTGACGTTGACGTGGCTCAAGACGATAAAGGTCGTCAGCAGCGACCATCTCGCTGTAAAAGAACGATGTGTCTTTTTCCATGTTGTTACCCACGACGAAAAATTTAGTCTTCAACGTTGGAACATCATACGGAGAATGGACATAATACTGCACATAATTGTTACTCCAATATTTTATTTCTTCGCTCTCACCTTCACCGGTGTCGGTAAATCTCCGACTCTAGCATAGCAGCGCGTATTCAAATAAGTGCAGACTGGCAAATCCTCTGTTCTGAACAACCAGTTACTAATGCTAACAACAAATTTTAAAAAATTGACAAGTAATTCTTTCTTACTTGCTGGGATAAAAATTTAAAAAGTTAGTGACGAAACCGTTGAATGTGAAGCAGACGCCCATTTCTAGGATAGTGTCGTGGAATTTTATGTGTTCATAAGCTTCATTAAAAATGTCCGAAGTATAATCCATTTGGGTCATCACCTGGTAAGTGTGTCAGTTAAAAATGCAAATCTTCTTTTGAAAAGAAGAAAAGGACGACTCCAGAGGGTTTGTCAAGATGAAGTCCCAGGAGCAGTAGCCGCCGGTTTAATAATAGCCGGCTCAAAGGGTTATCTCAGCGAGAAGGTAGACAACCCGTTGCATAGGCAAGATTCAAGATTGGGCCTAAAGGGTTACCGCCTCAAGCACAAATTGTTATGGCGCCGCTGTACTCAACGAGTAGATAATTAATTACTCGAGCACTAGGCAGGTGGCGAGACAGAGAGGGAAGGCAAGGCTCCATCTATAGAAATGGGGGACCCCCTTCCTCTCAAGCCTAACCACCAGCAAAGACTCTATTGGGTAGTAGCCTAAATAGAGGTTGAAACACCTTGGCCTCCGTGGGTCAGTGATCAAGGACTCTGGAGCACACCAGTAAATCTACCTGAGATCCTCAACAACAGTTTCAGAGTTTCTTAAGAACCAAAATACCTTTCCCAAGCCACTTTTAATCCTCACCTTTCTTGAAATTCCGACCAAATCCTCACCCGAAAGATTGCTAAAAAGCTCATTCCCATTAAATTTCTTAAAATCGAACAAATTCTCCCAGCTAAGATTCGCCACGGAGCTCAAAAACTGCATTATCTCTTCACCCTCTGTACTATTTGCGTCAATATTCCATTTCCTTTTAAATTAAACATTAAATTTTTTCAACACATAAATAATTTATTTTACTCATAAATGTAGTCCTGAGCCGAAGTTTCGTTGAGACGGTTTAAAAAACAAGCCTGAAATTATACAGTTTTATATTCTACCCCTGCTTTTCATACTAACCGTAGAAGCAGGAAATGTAAGATTCCAATCCCTAAAGTCTTTTTCAATCGAAATAACCGTCGGGTTAGCATCATAGCGTTTAAACGAATTAAATATCAATAGTCCTGCCCCAAAGAATGAAAATAAAACAATCACTGTCCATATAAATCTAAACAAAAATTAATAAAAACTATTATTGAAACATGAAACTTACTTTTCAACTTTATGAAGATTCGGATTAATTACATAATTTAAGCCATGTAAAGAAGTGTTATTTCCAAAATCCTGGATGTATTTTTAATACTTTTATTTAAAGTCATTTTCGGACGGTGATCAGCCCTAATGTGAAAATCACAGTACCCATTAAGAAATCAATATTAAAAGATATCTTGATTTTGATTTGAAGTTAAGTAAAGAATAATGTAAAATATATTGCATCATGATATATATATTTTAGCAAAACAATCATTTTTTTTAGATTTTATTCTAAAATATTGACAAGTTTCTATACATCCATCTATATTTTAACAGCGAAGTTGGGCAAAGTCATATTCCATATTCATACTTTATCAAAAATTCATACTGCTCATAATTTCCTAAATAAATTTCTTCTTCTGTTTGTGAATAATCTGAATACGCCCAACTCGTAATTATCAAAAGATATAAAGAGAATGGTTAAAATCTGAGAGAAATATTGATTTACAGAAAAAAAAAATTTTTATTTACATTTTGAGTTAAGCGTTGATCATTTTGCTCCAGGTACACTTGCAATAATAGGCTTTGGACGGATTTTAAAAACAAGCTTTTTTCTAACAATCGCTTTAATTAGGTATTCAGTGTTTTCTTGTGATCTTTCTTTTTGAAGGACGGCATAAGGTTTTTCGATATTGACGCATTTACCGTAGAGTATGTGGTGGCCGATGATCAGAATGGGGACTCCGTTGCTCTGAAAAACAATGATTTTTTATGGAAAGTTTTATTTTTAAGTCTTACTTGCATGCTGAAGTGTAAATCGCCGACAAATTGGTTCAGAAGGCTTCCACCGCTTCGAGATTCTAGATCACCCTGAAGCTCGATTATACCCCAGCTGTCCACATTCTCTTCATCCCTGATATGACCAAATAATTTTAGTACTTTACATAAAAAATTTGACATAAAATTCCCAGAATGAGAAGATAAAAATACTCAGAAAACATGAGGAAAAAATGAATTTTGGGCCTCAAGAACCTACAAACATTATTTCTCTTGTAGATGTATATTTTCTTTTAAATTAAATAGATTTTGAAGAAAGAAATATACCAAAAATGCTATTTAAATAAACAATTTCATCCACTACATACTTACAGCTTAACGAGAATCATAGCGATATGATAAACTTGCTAATCCATTTCATAAAAATTAAATAGTACGTTAAAAAAATTGAATGTGTAGAAAACAAATTAAAAATACAGAAATCTAATATCAGTTATCACTTATCCTTCTTAATCTATTAATTTCCCGCTCTTTTTACTCGAGGGATTTTTTTAAGACGTATTCGTCATCACTTGCCAAATTGGTGAACTAACCCTTAAAAAACTAATTTTTTAAATAATTTTATTTTTCTTAAATAAATCAAGTAACAAAATTTTATTCAAGAGGTGGAACATCAGGATCGTCAACAAACTCATCATCTGCTCCTTTCTTCAAAGTCAAAAATTTCATTAAATCAAATTTTTCCTTTTTTTCCAACTCCAAGAACTCACTGAAAAACTCATTTCAAATTATCGCTAAAATAAATAAAAAATACTTTTTTTCTGCTCAGCTTCTGGGGGAGGATGAATTTCACGGTTTTCTTTTCCGATAAAACCTCCAGCCTAAAAGTTTGAAAGAGATATACAAATTTTAAAAAAAATCTTTTTACCTTAGGCATTTCTACAATTAAATGTCCTGTTGAAGTCGATCTAATGGCTTTCGACTTATCGGGACTAACTTCAGAATCAAGTCGCATTTGTAAAATTTTACTTTTTATTTTAACTCTAACATAATTTGGTTGAACATCCGTCGTTATTAAACTTGTATCTAAAAATCTTTTCGAGAAAAAAAATTAATTACAATACTATTTCAGAATTTTTACTACTTGGGAACTTTGACATCAAGAATGATTTTATTGTTGAGTCTGTCGTCTTCCAAAGAGAAAGGAAATCGTCCTAAATTTGTGTTGTAAGGTGTACCATCTGGTTTAAAAAGGACGATTTCGGGTTTTTTCTTTTTGACTTCTTTTTCATCTTTTTGTCTCGCTTTTCTTGATTTAAGGGCGATGTCGATCCTTGTCTCTGGCGAGTTATCGCTTGACTCTTCCCAAAAACTTAAAAAAATTATAAACCTTCTATTTTCATGACATACCCATTCTCCACTTCGTAATCAATCATTTCACCTTTTTCATCGAGATATTTCTCCAATTTAGGCTTATTTTTAACTTTTTGTTTTTCCCTTTTAACTAAAATACACTTTAAAAAAATGTTTACATAAAAATTTACTTTTATAAAGTGATTGCTGCTGTAAAATTCCATCACGTATTTCCTCATAATCTCTTAACGCCTCAATTCTTTCTGAAATCATGGTATCTGTCCCATCAAGAGTTTTCAGCTGTGGTAAAGTCGCCACAACGTAATCTCGATAACCGTCGTAATCGGTACATGGATTACCAGTTAAAAATCTGAATTTTTGGGGAAAAAAAATTAACAAAAAGTGGTTGTAAATTAGACATACAATGATTCAAGAAAAATATTCTTTTTTAATGAATCGACAGAAGTAAGTTCCCCGATAAAATTTAATGTCAAATCCAATTTTTTAATGACTCGCATCCTTCTAGGTTTTCTATCTTTTCGACGTTATTTATCGACAAATTTAAATATTCAAGATATTTAAGACGTTCCAAGTTTTCTTTAAAATTATATTATTTGGCACAATATATTAATATTTTACCAATTTTACTGATGAGGTTGTTGTGTAAAAGGATTATTTTGAGGTTGCGACACCATTTGTCGAGATTCTCGATTTTCCCCAGGTCTTCTTGATGGAGTGAAATCTCTTCAACGGAAATTATATCACTTTCATTATGTTCACATTTTTTTCTTAACAAATTCTCTGTGACTAAAATAAAAGAATAAATAAATAAAAAATATTTCTTTTACTTCTTTGCATGGTTGCTAGGTAACTAGGTTGTCTGATCAATTTTTAAAATATCTCAGTTGTCAAATAGGTATATTGAATTTTTTTAAAATATTATAGTCTAAAATAAATTATAAAACACTAAAAGTGCTCAAAATGCTTTTTAAAAAACTAATTTTTGGCAATAATTATATAGAAATCTAACTCTAAGTTAATAGTAGGTATTTCAGGGTATTTTGGACATTTAATTATTATACGTCAAATTTTTTTAACGAATATAGTATATACTTGTGAAATAGTGTTGAGTTGTAAGAATAAAATAAAATTTTAGGTTAACCAAAAGACAATAATGACGTCACTAAAAGGAACGTGACGTCATAGTTACTTACTGAGATTGTGAAGGGCCGTTCCGAACTTTTTTTTAAGTTTTTATTATTCAAGATGGTGGTGTTGTGCCAAGTTTCAACATTATAAACTTACTTTAGTCTTCTTTTTTTCTCTTAACAAAAACTTTTTCTAGTATTTATAGTGGAAATAATCAATTTTTTCAAACCATACTTTTAGTTTTCAATGTTAGTTTGTTATTTTGACGATTCGTACCGTTGGAAGATCGAAGACGCGCTGTGTGAAGGGCTGAGGAGCATTTGACATTTCTTTTGATTAATATGCTGATACAAGAGCCTGTTCAGGTAAAATCATTTCTTTTGAGCTTTTTTTTACATTTCTTCTTTTTATGCTGACATTTGTGGTTATTTACTAATTATTGATTATTGCTCAGAGGAGTCAAATTCGTAATCTATCATTTTTATACACTTCGATTTTTTTCCCTTTTATAAATTAACCATAAACTGATGTTGAATCTGTTGTTTAAATTTTCGAGACAAGAAGTCCCATTTTGAGCTGTTTCGTTTAGAAAGATTGATTTCCGGCATTACGGGGTTTAAATTGTTACTTTTAGGGGTCAAGTTTTGTAAGGTTTTACAATTTATGATTGTATTATAACTGTTTCCTATTACATTATTGGCTAGATTCTGGTTGGTTGATAGTATTGATTAATTGATTTAATGATCAATTTGATCAGCCAGGAAGGAGGTGTGACACTTGAGACAAGTAGAAAATTTGAATGTGTCAAGTTGGTATTCGAATTGTTGGGGTAAAAGATGTTTTACTGATTGGCTAAAGACGTCCATTGGTTGTTCATTTGCATTATCTTCATTCACTGTTGTTGCAGTTTTGAAAGATCTTTTCTAATCTGCAAAGCTGTTCAAGATGGCTGGAGAGCCCTGAGGATGTTGTGGAATATGTATAAAATATGCCAACTTTATTGGTTTCTCAGCGAATACCAGCAGAACTTCTATTTTCCAACTTGCCATGGCTTTTGTGTCTTCTGCATTAAAAGACTTAATTGGCTGTCAAGCTAATCAATAGATAATCAAGCAGCCAAGCATCCTAATGGCTGTTGTTGAATTAGAAATCTTAGAGTCTCTTCCTTCCCTCTTGCGTTTTTAGCTAAATCTATGGCCGTCAGTGGTGACTAATGGTATTTGGGAATAAGCGATTTGTGTGCCACCCTCTGGTTATTGGCTTCCCAGCAAATATCAGCAGATGGTGTTAATGAATGCGAAACTTAGGAGACTCGATCCCCAGCTAGCTGATTGTATCTGAAGCCTTGAGATACCTCAATAGCTGTGAAGCAAATTGAGATACCTCAATAGCTGTGAAGCAAATTGAGATACCTCAATAGCTGTGAAGCAAATTGAGATACCTCAATAGCTGTGAAGCAAATTGAGATACCTCAATAGCTGTGAAGCAAATTGAGATACCTCAATAGCTGTGAAGCAAATTGAGATACCTCAATAGCTGTGAAGCAAATTGAGATACCTCAATAGCTGTGAAGCAAATTGAGATACCTCAATAGCTGTGAAGCAAATTGAGATACCTCAATAGCTGTGAAGCAAATTGAGATACCTCAATAGCTGTGAAGCAAATTAATCAATTAGCCATGATCCGATTTGCAGTCATAAATATCCTGATAGCTTTTGATAAATTTGGAAGTATGGAGCCTTTACTTTCTTACTAGCCATACCAAGTACATTTGTAGCCATGGAAAATGGAGTCAAATCAAAGATAAGGGTGTTGGTGAATAAGTAATTAGTGTGCCATCTGTTGAATAATAGGAATAGAAACAAGCCATTTCCTTTGAACTAGCCATGGTTATTGTGCTAGCAGCATTCAGATTCCTTATTGGCTGGATAGCCAATGATCATCCAGCCTTCTTTTTAAATTCTCAATAAGCAATACTTGGTTTGCAGCCTGATGCTGTCAAGGCCTTGGCAAACAAGCAACCTTTTTAACCAATCCTCTTTGTGCTCATCTTAAGAAAGAAAAGAAAAAAATTTAGTCTTGTTTTTGGTTTCTTCTAGAGTAAGACAAGAAAGTTGCCTCATAAATTTTGAACTTGTATCATTTGGCTTTAGTAATCATTTTTAAGGCTTCACAGTTTCTTTTCAATTAAAATTAATTTACCCTTTTATTTTTAGGCTGCTATATGGCATTGCCTTAATCATTATGCGTACAATGATGCTATCTTTCTCGCCGAGCGACTTCGTGCTGAAGGTACTTATTTTTTTAATTGGTTAAAAACAGTAAATAAATTTTATTTTAGTTGAGTCTGAAGAAACGATATGGCTTTTAGCAACATGCTATTACCGTAGCGGTAAATTAGCCCAAGCGTATTCGCTTTTGAAAAATTCAACATCACCTCAGTGCAAATTCCTTTTTGCCAGATGCTGTATTGATTTACAGAAGTAATGTCGTTTATGTTGTTTTTTGGTTAATAATTTATGTTATTTAGGATATCTGAAGCTGAAAATGTGTTGATGGGAAGTGATATTGGGAGGGGAAAGACGACGGAGGAAATAGCGAATGAATATGGGGAGATGGCGGCGTTTACACTCACTCTTATGGCGAGCGTCTGTTTTCAAACGGAGCGACATCAAAAGGGTATTGACGCATCACGAAAAGCGCTTCTTCTCAACCCATTTTTGTGGACCGTATTCGAAACTTTGTGTAAAAAAGGCGACCGCCCGGATCCGACGAAAACATTCGCTCTTTCGGGACTCGAGGAGATGTCGACTGTCACTGGGTCTAATGCGGTCATCAACTTTGTCAATTCTAGAATCTCAACGCCAGATTTCAACACGAATCACGGTTTAAACCTTGACAATAACGTGAACGTCTCAACGCCGATTCAAGTTGTCAATATGAGCAATTTGGGACTTTCTGGTATCCGGGCCTTCACGCCTGATAACACACATCCGCTCCCTATACCACCAGTAGCTCAACCAAAAAGATCCATCAGATACAGAATCCCTTTTCAAGGATCTATTAGCCCTTTAACGCCCAGTTTTGGAGTGATACCTTTGGATAGAACCAATGACTCATTCCACTCTCTTAATACCCTTTCGGAAGTCAACGATCAAAAAGTGAACACCAAAAGAGTAAGTTTCTTATTTCTTTAAGTTTCATTTTAATTTATTTTTTTATAGCAAATATTACGTAAGGAGACACCTTTGCAGCAGACAAAGCCTGTTTTTCATCAGTCGGCGATGAATACTCCGAGCGGAGCTGTTAGAAGGTCGTCAAGACTATATTCAAATAGTTATGCAGTCAAAGAAAATGCTAAATCGCCGAATAGGAATAAATTCGGTACACCCAACTCGCCTTCGCGGAAAGCAAAAAGCAAATTGTCCAAGCAGATCACTCGTTCGAACAACTGCTCGGAACTGAACGAGCGGAACCGAAGTAGCGAATCAATCGTCGATTCCCCTGTGATAAACCCTAGGAGGAACAGTAAAAGCATATCTGAACAAGCGATGATTTTACAAACTAATTCTTTAGGTAAACAAGAATATAAATTGTGTTTCAGAAATAATGGATCACCCATTTTATTTTTTAAACTATTTGAGTATTTGAGATCAGAAAATAAAAGGGGTGATCCATTATTTTTCCAAACAATTTTTCTTTTTTGAAACAAATTTTGTTTTGCAGAAGGTCTTTCGCTCCTTATGAGCGTTCTAGGTCAAGGATATCTTCATCTTTTACAATATGAATGTAAAAAAGCGATTGAGATATTTGACTCGCTTCCTCCTCACCATCGGAATACAGGCTGGGTGCTTGCTATGCTCGGTAAAGCCTATTTTGAAATGTACGACTACAAAAAAGCCTGCAGGTTTGTATAATCTTTAATTTAATCTTTTGACTCACGGTTCTTTTCAGCATTTTTCAAGAGTTGAGGAAAATAGAGCAAGAAAGGTGTACACATATGGCGTACTATTCAACGGCTCTTTGGCATCTTCAGAAAGATGCAGCGCTTTCTTCTTTGGCGCAGGATCTTACCTCGTTAGACAAGCATGCTCCTGAAGCTTGGTGTGCCGCTGGAAACTGTTATTCCCTTCAGAAAGAACATGATATCGCCATCAAATTCTTCCAGCGAGCCGTGCAGGTAAAAAATGGAATACCTTATTTTTTAAAAAACTAATGATCTTAAATTTTTTCAGGTGGATCCAAATTTTGCTTATGCGTATACACTTCTGGGCCATGAGTACGTTGTGACCGAAGAATTGGATAAAGGCATGAGCTGCTTTAGAAACGCCGTACGGCTCGATACAAGGCATTATAACGCCTGGTATGGAATCGGAACGATTTATTCTAAGCAAGAGAAATACCTTTTAGCCGAGCTCCATTACAAACGAGCCCTTTCCATCAATCCGAACAGTTGCATTTTAATGTGCCACATTGGCGTTGTAAGTTCTTTCTGCTCCTACTTAAATTAAATAAATCACAATATCTTTTAAGGTACAAATGGCATTGAAGCAAAAAGATAAAGCATTGGAGACGCTCAACCGAGCTCTTCAAATCGAGCCGAACAACCCACTCTGCAAATTCCACCGAGCATCGATTCTCGCATCTTGCAATCGCCATCACGAAGCGCTCACAGAACTCGACGAACTCAAAGAGCTCGTACCCAAAGAGTCACTAGTCTACTACTTAACCGGAAAAGTGAATTTATAAAATAAAATTTTTTTACTGTAAATAACCCGTCATATTTCAGGTCCACAAAAAATTAGGAAATACACATTTGGCCTTAATGCATTTTAGTTGGGCAACCGATCTTGACCCTAAAGGAGCATCTACACAGATTAAGGACACAATTGATCCCGGAATATCACATATTCATGATATTGGTAATTTAATTTGTACAACCCATTTTAGCATAAAATTTAGGTTAACCTAACCTAATACATAACCTCAGTATTCATCTTAGGATATTTCTGTGCCTTCTTAATCATTTATTACCTTTTTTTTTTCAGGAGGTGATAGTTCGACAGACGATTTATTACGTACACCTTCGCAAGAACCGCCCGGCGAAATGATCCAAGATAATGACGACAGCTTCTAGTAAGCTTCAAATTCTTTCCCCTTTTAAAAAGAAATATATTTAAATTTTAGGCCTCTTCAAAGAAAAAAAATCCCTCTTTACTAGGTACGATTTTCCTCCCGATCGTATGAAATATCGCTCCTATATATAATATATTTAAAAAATCTTAATATCGTAGCTTATTATTTTAAGAAAAATATTTATATTTTGTTCAAAAATGGTACATTTTTAAAAAGTCTACCTCGGTGCTGCCTTGTATCATTTTAATTTCTTCTTATTTTTTATCGGCAGTCTTATGATTTTTTAAAAAGAAGATCATATAAAAACAAGTTAAAAACATTTTAAAAACTTTTTAATTTGTAATTGTGATATCGAAGAAGAAAGTTAAAAAAAATCTGCGCCAGACGGCTAAGGTTTGTTTCGAATAACAAATCTTTTGTAAATAATTTGTAAATTTCATTATAAATACTCTTGAATATAATTAAATATACAATAAAAACGGATTTGTAGTTTAATAATTTAAATAAAGAAAAATTAGAATATTTTTTTGTGTTTTTGTTTTACCCCTTATTTTGTATGGAAGAAAAGCCAAATGGTAACTTTTGAAAAAATAAGAAACATGTTTTTAGCATTAAACAATTTATTTTAACTTTTTTACATAATATAATTATTATAACTAGACAAAAAAATTTAAAAATTACATTCCAATCCTGTCACGAACCGGTCGGCCATTTCGAGGGTCGTCAGGCCTGTAAACTAAAGAAAAAAAGAAATTTTCATTAAATAAAATTGATTGAAATTTAAATTTAAAAAAATAAAATTCATAAACTGTAGAGAAACATCAGAGGAATATGACTTTAAACTCGTTAAAAACATGTAAAAAGACCAAAAAACTAATAAAACTTTTTTTCCAAACTAGAAAATTGAGGAAAAGGACTCAAGAAACGTTTAACCCTAATCTACTGATCCTAAATACAGTGTGCTTATTACTAATCCTTCGTCGATTCGACTAACAGCCTTTTATTTTGGATTTTGGGTTAAAAAATTTTACATTTTCAATATATAAATGAAAAATATTCAAAAAAATTTATTTTTAAACAAATACAAAAATTTAAAATACAAATACAAAATTTTTCAAAAGTATATACATATACAAATACTTTTTGGTTTTTGATGATTTAGCTTTTATATGCTTAGTACTCCACATAGTGCCATCTTTTCCAATCATTTGATGTCCAATATTGAATGAGGATCCGGAATTTCCATCGATTTCTTGCTTTCTTTCTTGCTTGTCACCTTTTGACATTTTTCTTTTCTTTTGCGGTGCTTCTACAGGATGTTCTCTCGAGATATTGGTTATAAGAGTCTCAATAACTTCGTCATCAATAATTTCGTCTGCCTCCGATGCACTGTCGCTGCTGTCTAAATCTTGGGTTTCTAATTCGTCTTCAAAATCAGAACACTCTGAAGAAATGCAATCTGATTCTTCACCTTCAAGTTCCTTCATAATTTGCAAAAGTTTATTTGGATCAGTATAGCGCTCCATTGTCTAAAATAAAATAAAAACGAAAACAATAATATTACGATCGGCATTAATTACTAAAGGTTCGTCGAAACGACGAATAATTAATCGCCTTGCATTACTAATCGTTCGTCAAAGCGACGAAGAAAAATTTTCGTACATTACTAAACGTTCGTCGAATCGACGAGCATGATTTCAAATTTACTTACCGAGTTCAAGGACGGGAGGGGCGAAGAGTCCGACCCAAAGGTCACATTGAAATTTACACTCTGCTTGAGGAATAGGTGGAGTGGGGGCTCGAAAAAACTACCCCATCAGCCGCTGCATCAATAGAGGGGATGGGTCTTCGTCGAAACGACGAAGATCAGTAGATTAGGGTTAAAAAAAGTACATGTTTCAAGTTCGTGAAAAACAACACACTTACATAAGAAAAAAAGTTTGACACCACGTGGGATTTGAACCTATGACCTCTGGTTTTCCAGCGTCCAGATGCGATGGGGTGGAAACCCAGAGGCCGCAGGATCCAATCCCACAGGTTCTAAACCAGAAATTTTGAAGAAAAGGACCCAAGAAACGTTTAAAAAAGTTCATGTTTCAAGTTTGTGAAAAACAACACACTTACATAAGAAAAAAGTTTGACACCCCGTGGGATTTGAACCTATGACCTCTGGTTTTCCAGCGTCCAGATGCGATGGGGTGGAAACCCAGAGGCTGCAGGTTCCAATCCCACAGGTTCTAAACCAGAAAATTGAGGAAAAGGACCCAAGAAACGTTTAAAAAAGTTCATGTTTCAAGTTTGTGAAAAACAACACACTTACATAAGAAAAAAGTTTGACACGCAGTGGGATTTGAACCTATGACCTCTGGTTTTCCAGCGTCCAGATGCGATGGGGTGGAAACCCAGAGGCCGCAGGATTCAATCCCACAGGTTCTAAACCAATAAATTGAGGAAAAGGACCCAAGAAACGTTTAAAAAAGTTCATGTTTCAAGTTTGTGAAAAACAACACACTTACATAAGGAAAAAGTTTGACACCCCGTGGGATTTGAACCTATGACCTCTGGTTTTCCAACGTCCAGATGCGATGGGGTGGAAACCCAGAGGCCGCAGGTTCTAAACCAGAAAATTGAGGAAAAAGACCCAAGAAACGTTAAAAAAAAGGGAGTTCATGTTTCAAGTTCGTGAAAAACAACACACTTACATAAGAAAAAATTTTGGCCCCCAGTGGGATAAGAACCTATGACCTCTGGTTTTCCAGCGTCCAGATAGAGCGATGGGGAGGAAACCCAGAGGCCGCAGGTTCTAAACCAGAAAATTGAGGAAAAAGACCCAAGAAACGTTAAAAAAACTTCATGTTTCAAGTTCGTGAAAAACAACAAACTTACGTAGGAAAAAATTTTGGCCCCCAGTTGGATTTGAACCTATGACCTCTGGTTTCGTCCCGATCGAGCGATTGTGTGGAAACCCAGAGGCCGCAGGTTCCAATCCTACTGGGGGCGTAACTTTTTTCCACTCCTTTTTCTACGCTTTTTTGTAATGTAACAAAACCAATTTTTGCGATAACTTACTGACGAACTCCGATTTATATCTGGGTTCAAACTGCCCCGATTGCTCATATCGATAAACGCTATAAAAGCCAAGTCCAGCACCAATGATAGCCAAAACCGAAGAGCCCATCACTGCCGGAATCTGGTCCCATCCTTGCCTCCAGAGACCAACGACTGAAAAAGAAATTAATGAACTGTAAATTTTTCTAGATGTGAAAAATTAAAAAACAAAACTAACAAAATGTCTTGGGTTTTTCAAAATTTACTTACGTCCTCTTCCATAAGGAGACGCAGCCATGCTTAAATTTTATCAGAATGCCAAAATTTTAAAGTTTCTTTTTCAATTTATCAAAGTTATCAGAAAAAAATTCTTGGAGGTTATTTTTGATTTTGGTTATCTATTTTTAAAATGCAAAAATTAAATAATTATTATATCTAAATGTATGTATTTTAAACAGATTTTTCTGCCAAAAAAAAAAGAATAATGTGCAAAAAAGAAAAAATTTGATTTTTCTTTTTGAGATCAAGGCAGTAGCGAAATTTTCTCTATCAAAGAAGGTTAAGTCAGACCAGGTTGTCTTTGGAATAAAAAGACTTCAATTTTCATCTTTTTGAAACTTCGTCTTTTCATTTTTTTTCTTCCGGGATGGCTTCAAAACGTGTGACCGTAAAAGCGATCGACTGGGCGAAACTCGCCGAACGTGTCCCCGTCGCCGATAAAGCGAAATTGGTGGCTTTCCGTGCTAAATCCGACGGCTATCTTAGAAGGTGAGAAACTCCATCGTTTTATTGATTAAAATCATTTTTTTGACTACTCCTGTATATGAAAATTTTATTCATCCAACCACCTTGTTTATGTGGCAGAAGTTACAGTACTAGAGACTTTTTGAAGGCCAGAAAACGTTTTTCAATCTTAAGAAGATAAAGTGACATAATAAACAAAATTATGCTTTTTTAGGATGCTAGCCAACCCGGAAACCCCGCCAAAAATTGACTGGGCTCTTTACAAGAAGACTGTTCCAATTCCTGGAATGGTCGATGCTTTCCAGAAGCAATATGAGAGCATGTCGATCCCGATTCCTCAGGATACAGCTTCTGCTCAGATTGACAAACAAGAAGTCGAGATCGTACGTTACAAAATTATTATTTAAATTTAACTAAAGTTCTTTTTCTTTTAGAACAAATGGATTCAAGATTTCAAAGCAGGATCGACCAAGCGTATCCAGACGATGAAAGAGGAGATCAGTCGGATCAACAGCCTCCTCCCATACGACCAGATGACCATGGAGGACTATATGGAAGCCCATCCTGAAGACAAATTCGACCCGATCAACAACCCGACTTTGTGGCCTCACAATCCCGAAGATCAGCTTAACTACAAAGAAGACACTCCTGCTTCTTCATCTTCTTCTCATTAAATTTCAAAAAGTCGATGAAATTATCGTATCTTCAAGCGTCATAATTCGCTATTTGTAGAAAAAAAAATTGTTTAAATAAAAAGTACTGTTATCAAATTTATGTTGACAGTTACCTTATCAAAAACACTAAATCCCGTTGTAACTTCCCATTATATGGCAAGTTTCTTAATATCACCAAATTGGTGCTGTATTATTTCATTAAAAAGACACCGATTTGAGCAGTTTGGTGCAAGGTGGTGTTTTTCTGAAATATCTCGAAAACTATGCGGTTTAGCACAAAACGTAGTACAAAAATAATCTAAGTTGAATTTCCCACAAAAAGTGTTTTGTACATAACCTTCCTAAAGTGAACGTTTTCAAAGTTATTAGTTATTCTACGACGAAATAATGGTATTTTAAGAGAATAAAATGTTTTAATTCGAAATTATTGCTCGCTAACCGAGATTTGATCAGTGCCACCTTCATATCTTGCTTGACATGCTAACCATTCATACGGATATCTTTCTTTTTCCGTCATCTTTTCCCAGACGAACTTTCCAACTTGCCTAGCCTAAAAAACATAAATTCTACTCTAAAAAAATATTCAAGTTACTTTTTTCTGAGGTAATCCCATCTCAGATTTGATATCGGTTGTCAAATTAATAAAACTGTTTCTAGCCGGGTACCTCAAACACATCCCAGAATCGTCTCCACGTCCAACTAAAATAAAATCGATTGGCTATAAAAAAATTAAAAAAAATAAATAACTCACAAAGAGAAAACAATCCATTAACGATTAAGTCACAAGCTTTGCTTAGAAGGAAAATTGATAACGAAATAATTTGACCCATTTTAGCTACTTTCAAATTTTTTTTTAATTTCTAATATTTTATTTTCATATGGACTAAAATCTATGTAATAGTGAACAAGGTTGCTTTTGGAATCAGAATTCTCAATTTCAGTCAGGTTGATTTCTTGACTTGCCATTTCATTATTTTTAACCAGCCAAGGGGTAGTATCAAAACGTGGAGAGTCCATGATTGGCTAATTACAACACTGCAATAATCATTAATAAAAATTGAGATAGAAGTCTATCTACAGTCAAAATCCACTACCCAAAATCTGGCTCAAATGGTGTTTCTTGTCTAATAAACTAAAAACGGTCCAGAAGGGCTTTTTTTTTTTTTTTTTTTTTTTTTTTTTTTTTTTTTTTTTTTTTTTTTTTTTTTTTTTTTTTTCGAGCGCAGGGCTGTAGAACGCCGAAAAACTAATATTTCAGAAAAAACACCTGAAAATTCCGGTTTTCACAAGATTATCCATTTAGCTAGTTCAGTTATTTATTTTCTTGGCCAGAAGATCAAGAAAACTCCTGAAAATTCCTGTGAAAAGCTGAAAAAAACGGGTGTTACTTAGCCAAAAGAGCAAGAAAAACACCTGAAAATTCCGGTTTTCACAAGATTTTCCATTTTCTTGTACAGTTATTTATATACTTGGCAAAAGAGCTAGAAAAACATGTGAAAATTCATGTGAAACGCTGAAAAAACGGTGTTCTTAGCAAAAGAGCAAGAAAAACACCTGAAAATTCCTGTTTTTTTTTTTTCACAAGATTATCCATTTTACTTGTTCAGTTATTTATTTTCTTGGCCAAAAGAGCAAGAGGAAAACGTGAAAATTCCTGTTTTCACAAGATTATCCATTTATTTTGCTTGTTCAGTTATTTATTTTCTTGGTCGAAAGAGCTAGAAAAACACATGAAAATTCCTGTTTTCACAAGATTATATATTTTATTTGTTCAGTTATTTATTTTCTTGGCCAAAAGAGCAAGAAAAAACGTGAAAATTCCTGTTTTCACAGGATTATCCATTTTACTTGTTCAGTTATTTATTTTCTTAGCAAAAAGAGCAAGAAAAACACCTGAAAATTCCTGTGAAAAGCTGAAAAAACGGTTGTTTCTTAGCAAAAAGAGCAAGAAAAACACCTGAAAATTCCTGTTTTTTTCACAAGATTATCCATTTTACTTGTTCATTTATTTATTTTCTTGGCCAAAAGAGCAAGAGGAAAACGTGAAAATTTCCGTTTTCACTAGATTATCCATTTATTTTGCTTGTTCAGTTATTTATTGTCTTGGTCGAAAGAGCTAGAAAAACACATGAAAATTCCTGTTTTCACAAGATTATATATTTATTTGTTCAGTTATTTATTTTCTTGGCCAAAAGAGCAAGAAAAAACGTGAAAATTCCTGTTTTCACAAGATTATCCATTTTATTTGTTCAGTTATTTATTTTCTTGGTCAAAAGAGCAAGAAAAACACGTGAAATTTCCTGTTTTCACACGATTATACATTTCACTTGTTCAGTTATTTATTTTCTTGGCCAAAAGAGCAAGAAAAAACCCCAAAAAGTACAGTGTTTTTACACGATTATCCATCGTACTCGTGTTTTTTTTTGTCACCTGTACAATCTGGATATTTTGGGTTAGCTACCCACAAAACTTATGAAGTTTTCTCAACCTTAAAGTTATTAAAAGATCGATTTCCGCTTACTTTCTCCACTGTAGGATATTATAAGAGTTATTCCTGGTAGTCTGTGTTAAAAGGAACATTTTCTTTTCGAAATGGACGCCAAATAGGTTTCGATGGCTTCTCCACCAGGCGAGACACGAGTAGCGTCATCAGCAGCGGCAAGCGAAGTGAATCCGTATTTTCGAGCCGCCGTTCGCCGCAGAGCTCTCGTACCTCTCGGCCCGGCATTCATCTCGTTTAATTTATTTTATTTAAAAACACCTTAATTATTCCAAATTTAATCTGATAAAATTAGTTTGAATTTTGTTCATTTTAAAAAGAAGTCTCAACAAAAATGTCGTCAGTTGGAAAGAAGAAAGTCTGCTATTATTATGACAGTAAGTCGACATTTATTATTTTTTCTCTTACTATACGATCTATAAAAAAACTTATTTGTTTATTTTATCATTTTTTATTATCCATTTCATTAAATTTTTACAGAAATTTTATTTATTTCACATTTTAAACTTAAAAGTGATCGTTTTTGATGGAAAAGGTGATCAGGAAGCCATGAACCGCATTTCGTTCCACCGTAGTTTTGTTTGATTAATTGCGGCGCCAAGTTCTTTGTTACAAAAGCGTAAATAATTTTTTTAAAATAAATTTTCTTGCTTAAAATGTAATTTATTTATTTATTTCTATGTTTATTAAATTTTATAAACTAATATTGTGGTTATGTAGTGTTAAAATATTTTTTTTGTGTTAAAAGATTTTTTGAAATACGGTGGACCGAAACCCCAAACATGGCGGTCGATGGCATCTTGTATTCGTTTTTTGATGAATTTGATCATTTTGTTATTTTATAGGCGATATCGGTAATTATTATGGACAAGGACATCCGATGAAGCCGCATAGAATAAGGATGACCCATAATCTTCTGCTCAATTATGGACTTTATAGAAAAATGGAGATTTATGTAAGGCTTTTTTTTTGTGTTCATTTCGATTTTGATTGCCTTTTGTTATTTTAGAGGCCGCACAAAGCGACTGCGGAGGAGATGACCAAATTCCATAGCGATGAGTACATCCGTTTTCTGCGCAGCATCCGCCCTGATAATATGGCTGAATATAATAAGCAGATGCAAAGATGTAAGTTTTGATTGGTTAGCGATTTTTTTTGTTATAGGTTTTTTTTGTTTTAGTCAATGTTGGAGAGGATTGCCCTGTTTTTGACGGACTGTATGAGTTCTGCCAGCTTTCCGGTGGCGGATCTGTCGCTGCGGCTGTTAAACTTAATAAGCAAGCAGCAGACATTTGTATTAACTGGGGTGGAGGTTTGCATCATGCCAAAAAATCTGAAGCGTCTGGTTTCTGCTATGTTAATGACATCGTTTTGGGCATTCTTGAGCTTCTTAAGTACCATCAGCGTGTTCTATATATCGACATTGATGTCCACCATGGAGATGGAGTTGAAGAAGCTTTTTACACAACAGATCGTGTCATGACTGTTTCTTTCCATAAATATGGAGAGTATTTCCCTGGCACTGGGGATTTAAGAGATATTGGAGCAGGAAAAGGGAAATACTATGCAGTAAACATACCGCTAAGGGATGGCATGGATGATGAAAGCTACGAGTCGATTTTTGTTCCTATTATCACCAAAGTTATGGAAACATTCCAACCGAGCGCCGTAGTACTTCAATGTGGCGCTGATTCTTTAACTGGAGACCGTCTCGGATGCTTCAACCTCACCGTACGCGGCCACGGAAAATGCGTCGAGTTCGTCAAAAAATATAATTTGCCGTTTTTAATGGTCGGAGGCGGCGGTTACACGATACGGAATGTTTCGCGTTGCTGGACATACGAGACTTCGGTCGCTTTAGGAACGGAAATCGCCAACGAGCTACCTTACAATGATTACTTTGAATATTTCGGCCCAGATTTCAAACTTCACATCTCACCTTCCAACATGGCCAATCAGAACACACCAGAATACCTCGAAAAAATCAAAACGAGGCTTTTTGAAAACTTAAGAATGCTTCCACACGCTCCAGGAGTTCAAGCACAACGTAAGAAAAATTTAATTCATGAAAATCCTTTATTTTTTTTTTAGCGATTCCGGAAGATGCTGTAAATGAAGATTCTGAGGATGAGGACGTCAAAATGAATCCGGACGAACGCTCAACGAGGCCGCTCAAGACAAACATATTTCCGGCGAAAACGAGTTTTCCGAATCTGAAGACGAAGGCGAGGGTGGTCGCCGAGATAACAGAAACTACAACAAACAACGTAAAAGGCCCAGAATTGAAGGAAACCCAGCTGACGAGTCGACTGAAATGAAAGGTATTTTCAAATTTGTTTCATTTTCTTTTTAATTTACTTTTTTTTAGTTGACAAAGACGAGAAAATGCAGGTGGACGAACCAAGTACAAAATCTGCTGCCGGAGTTTAAATTAATTTTCCTGTGATTTTTATTTTTCATTTTTCCTCTCCAATTTTACTTCCCAAAATAATTTAAATCCCGACAGTATTATTGTTTATAAAAATAATAATTAATTTTACATCGTTTGGGCCGTGCCAAATGAGATTTATTAAATATTTTGTGATAATCATTTCATTATCACAAGGTCTCTTTTTTTTGTGTTCTGTCTCATTTTTATTTTTTACGACTTTATATTTTTAAAAATTGATCGAGATTTGATGCTATTGTGTTTCATTTAATAAATTATTTTATAATTATTGTTGGGAACACGATAAAATTAAATGTTTTCTGTGATTTTTGTTTTTTTTTATGTACCTTAAGGTTGATAACCGTTTCAAGAAAATGATGCCAAGAGTTCAGAGAAATGCGACGGACGGCCAGCCGGCACCACTGACAACCTCATGATGAAATTATTCATTAGTTTTTCTCAATCTAGTCTGGAACACCCTTTTCCAGAGACTGTGCCCTAGAGGGTGTGGCAATAACTTCCATTTGCTTAAAAAGTTAATTTCTGCTAATACGAATATATTTGCACTAGTATTCATACTTTTTAGCTTTATGAATACCCCAACTCTGATTTAAATAAAGACAATATTGTGTTTTATTATTTATTTTATTACTGTTTCACATATACAACTGCTTAAATTAAGTACTTTAAGCAGGAAGAAAAAAATATAAAATAAAAACTGTTTCTCAAAAAAAAATGAAAGTCTATAATACAACTTACTGATGAATCCTTAACTGACTAGTGAAAAAGAAAAAAAAAAAAACTTAAAAAAAGTCAGGGATCCATAAATTTGGAACCCAAAAACAGAGAGCTTTTAAAACGCTATTTTTTACATGATATGAAACATTATATAAATTTTAAAAGGGTAGCCCACGAAAATTTTGAATTCAAATTTTTTCGACCCTTAACCTACCCCACAGACATATAAAAAACAGTAGAAATATTAACTGGACTTAAAAATTTTATTTTAATATTTTTTATTTATTATTGGTTATAATATAATTAAAAATATTAAGAGGAAGTTTTTTATTGAGATTTTACATAATTTAAGACCCCTCCTCAAGGTAACTCGTAAAATACATCGAAAGCGGAAACATTTTTTTAAAATAAATAGAAGGCACAGTCGATTATAATGAAGCCGATTAAAAATATAAATAAAAAAAAACAATAAAGCGATAAATTGTGCGAAAAAAATGTTTTACAGCGAGACCTCAATAAAACGGACAATTACGTCAAAATTTGCATGATTATTCTTCGCTAACAACCTTGATACAACCTTATAAAGAACACGTCCGTGGGGACATTGGTAATAAACATTTTTTTACTCCTTTCCGTAATAAAAAGTTCTGGTCAGTAAAATACTTATTTAGCTGCAGAACTTATTGACCTCCCCTACTTTACGTCCTTCTGCATGCGCTTTCTTTGTATTTTTCACATTTTAATTTTGGCTCAAATAATTTTATTTTCGTTCTAGAATTTTTTCCTTACTTTTATAGTTTATTTCAATTTTTTTTAAATAATAAAATTTAAGCTCAATTTTTTTTCCATTATGAAAGCATAGAATACGTGCTAATCGTGTGCTTATTATCTGATAAATACTTCTATTGTGAAATTCTTATCATTTTATCAATACTGAAAGGACATGCGAATCTAGGGAAGGTTAACGTCTTCCCATTGTCTGAAAGAAGCATTTTTTTATGCAAAAGTTTTTTAAGAAACTTCGTTTTTTTATTGCTTGAAAAAATTTCGATCTGGATAATACAGTTCGGTACGACACGTTTGTCGTGCTGGTTTTGCCTAACCTCCGTTTATTTTGTCGGTCAAGTTCAGATGAATAGTTTTCTTTAAATTATGCAGCCTTAGCAACGGTGAATCCAATTAACGAGTTGTTTTGCGTAATTAGAAGCAGGTGGAAATAATTCCCATCCCTTTCCCCCACACACTTTCAGAAATAACGCGAGAACATTTGAAGTGTAAAATGAAACTTTTGAATCTTTTAAATATTTAAAATTAATTTCGTTCTTTTTCTTTTAAAGTTTATAGTTTGTTCCAACCGCAGTTTGAAACTGGCTTGAAACTCCTGGAGCATGCGCAGAAGGATTTACACGTCTAATTTGACGGCAGATGACTTCAGATTTGACGGACAAACCCTTCTGCGTATGCTCCAGGAGTTTCAAACCAGTTTCAAACTGCGGTTGGAACGAAGTTAATTTTTTATTAAAAAGCCAATGCCTACGATCGCTAATAACCGGTGCGGGATTATATGAGAAGATAGACTAAAAAACGTTTTGACGTTTTTAACTTCCAAAAAAAAAAAAAAAAAAAAAAAAAAAAAAAAGTTATACTCTCGACAAACGGTTTTTAAAATTGGTTCTTTTAACCCCTATGGTCAAAATAACATCTAATCTTAAGCAATCTTAAGTTTTTCTTAATTTTTTTTTTTTTTATTTTATTTGTACTACAATTTATGCATTACAATTTTAAGTTTTCTTAATTTTTGGTTTTTAGTCTACAAAATAGAAATTTTGCTTGTATAGTGTCTATTCGAAAACTATGTTTTTACCATTTTTTAAGAATATAACTTGAAGGTTTACATATGAGGCGCTCCGGGTACGAGGGCGAACAAAAAATATTCGCATTTTAAAGTTTCGGTTTTTACGTATTTAAAGGGGAAAAATGGCGAACTCATAAAAATTATATGGTGTATTCACCAAGAGGTCTAGAATCTGAAAATGAAAAACCTGGAAGACCCTTCCCAAACCGGACGTCGAGGGTATCACAATAACTTCTTTAAGGAAGTTAAATTTGTCCGATGTCGAGTTCGCCCTTCTTACCCGGAGCGCCTCATTTACCCCTTTTTAAAGCTTTTTAGACGGGAAATTTTAGTTTTTACCCAAAAATTTTACATTTTCACCCACATTTTTAAGACAGAAAGTAGAATAATTAACCATGTTTCTTTGTAGAAAAAATGATTTTTCTGAAAGCTTGGCGTTTTTCCCGCGACGTGACTACCAAGAATAATAAAAAAAAGAGTTTTATTTCAAAGAATTATAAAAAAAACCCTTTTACGATGCTCTGAGTTATTTTAGAGTCGAATAATTTGAGGTTTATTTGATATTTTGTTTGAAATTTACGAGAAATGGAGACCTTTTATTGAAATTCGAATTTATAATGGAAAATTGGTTTTCTCTGGGTTAAAAGTGACTCGGGAAACATAAGCCGGATTATCGATTCGCCTTTCTCGCTCCCTTGAGACTAATGATAGGCGGCAGAAGGCCCATTAAGGTTAATGCTTCAATAAGAATATCCAAATCGAATGTATAAACCAAATACGATCCCCATTAAGCCTTTAATTCGCCCTCTTCAAGGGTTACGGAAATTCCGTTCCATTTCAATTATTTTTACGTCGTTTGAGTCATCTTTGTCAAGTGCTTGATTTATGTTTTTCTTTTATCTGCGAGATTCGGGAGATCTTCTGGGTTCTCGAACCATTAGGCCAAAACCCTTTTACCTGCGCCAATTTATCTTTCCGATGTTTTCTCCCTTTGTTTATTTTCTTCTTGTTACTTTTTTTAAATGTCTGGAGTTAAGAAATGCATTTTAAAAATTAAGCACTTTTACCGTTGGGATAACGGCTAAAAAGCGGTTTCTCGCTAAACAATATTTGTTGAACTTTTAGATTTTGTTTCTTCTTTGCCAACGTTAGTGATGTTGGTAACGACCTTCCATTTTGTAATTTCTTCTTGGCTATAATTTTGTTGTTGTTGTAAATTCCGCATTATGCCATCGTTTATTATTTGTCGGTTTTATCCCTTTCGACCCCTTTTTTTCTTTCTTTTTTTATCGAGGTGGGTTTTAAGGGGTCACCCTTCGGTAAGACGTGAGCAATATTTATGAAAAGAACCAACCCATTTTTCAACGTCCATCAAATTAATATAACAACATCCATTACGTCGCTTCTACATTTTAACCCTGAATCAAAAGTTGAGGTAAAAAGTCGTGTTTTAATAAGAGAGGAAAGCTTTTCGTGCTCCAAATACGACAAAAGGGCTACCGAAAACCATTTGGCTAATGATGGGCGAGGTTGTGGGTTTGTCAAGGGAAAGACGTGCTCCATGAATAATTCAAGGTTGGTAAACAAAGATAAACGAGAAGGAGATGAGGGGAAAAAGAGTGACGAGAAAGCAATAGTCTACTCCCCGCTAACATAAAGCAATCTCGGCTTTACAGGTGAAAATCTGCATTATAAAAGCGCTCATCTGAAAAATTTATCCTTTCAGATTCTGACTCCTATTTCAGAAACATCTTTTCTGATAATGAAGTCTGATCTTGCTTTCAAAAGCAATGTAGTCCTGAATGCCTTCCTCTGTGGTGCGAGTTTAAGACTTCGACCACTACCTGCGTGGTGCGAGTCTAAGACTTCGACCACTACCTCCGTGGGTACGAGTCTAGACTTCGACCACTACCACCGTGGTGCGAGTCTAAGACTTCGACCACTACCTCCCTGGTGCGAGTCTAAGACTTCGACCACTACCTCCGTGGTGCGAGTCTAAGACTTCGACCACCGACCCATGAAGGCTATATCGTTTTAACTGTTAAAAAAATTATAATTTTTGAACTTTGCGGTTTTGTTTCGCTCCGCAACCACCTTATGGAAAGTGGGTTATTATTCAACCGTGCACGATGCACAAGTGCATGATGAGTCAATGCCCCAAAGCGCAAAATGGGTCGATAATTTTTATTTTACATTGTAGATTTTATTTTTCTCGCGGACTCTCTGCATTGTGTTGGTTTTATTTGGGTCAAGCTTTAGGGCGACATTGAGATGATAGATTATCCGAGAAACCGGAGAGGAGGCCAACGAGCCACTTTAATCGAAATGGAGGTAATATTGACGAGCTGTAATTGCACATAATGAAGCTTGTTCCGGACGTTTCGAGCGCGTCGTGCGAGGGCCTCCCTTCCGCTAATGAACCCTCCGACAACCATCCTAATTAGCGACTACGATACTTTCCGATGGTAACACTCGTTAAAAAAAAAATCGAAAATTTCTTAGAGATTAACGAACTCAACTGAACTTCCCATCCACACGTGGCTCCACGTGTATCCTAACGATGTATATGAATCAGCATTCATCGTGAAAAATAGAAATGTTGTTCCATGTGCTTAAACGTTTTTAGATTTCAATCGCTTCAATGGAGTGTCATTGGTTTGCTCAAGAACGTCTTAGGATGCTGTTCTTCGAATTTTGGTCCTCCCCAAAATAAAAAACTAAATGGTTCTCTAAAAATAAATGAATAAATTTAATGAAAAATAAATAAACTTCTTCTACTATTCCATCTTTGATGAAGATAAAAATGCTATAAAAATTTTGACGACACGGTTACAGTTATGCTACTGGTCGATTATTCAAGCTCATAAGGGATCATTAGAGGTCTTGCTCGTCGCGTCGTAGTCGGAGCACACGTTTAAAAATAATGTTTTTTAATCATGAAACCGGTCATCCGACTTCTTTTTTTCCTCTCTCTCTTCTTAAGACAACTGATGTTCACCGGAAGGGCATTCGCCCCTGTGGCGTTAAAAAAAACTAGGGACTCGCTTCTGAATTTAAACTGTATGATGCGCGTTTTGACCTTAAAATTCGAAAGGTCACGGCGCCCTCGACCGTTACTTGATATATTGTGTTTCTTTTTCTTCTAAAATCACTCGAATATTTAGCGCGCCTTTTGGGAGAAGACGGTGAAGGTGTTTTAGAACGTCTTTTTTAAGAAACCAATTATAAAAAGTCATTCATTTTCCTCAATATTTTTCCATTTTAACAAATCCTTGAAATTCAGGTTTTATTACTTGAGAATAGTGCAATAATGACTCATGAAAGTAGCAAAACTCAAGCAGAAAAATATTTTCCTAAAATATGAGGGTTACAATGCAGTACCACCAACAGAAATCAATATTTCCCAGATTGTAAAAAAGAAATTTAAGTCTACCGTCGCTATTATAATTCTTCATTTTAACAAATCCACAGTTTTATCAAATCCTTGAAATTCAGGTTTTATTACTTGAGAATAGTGCAATAACGACTCATGAAAGTAGCAAAACTCAAGCAGTTTCCTCTTGTGTTATGTGCAATCAAAAACTCGAGTCAAAAGAAGCTCTCCAGGACCATTTTAGGTAAACAAATTGGTTAAAAAATTGTTCAGACTTAAATTGGTGTATGTCTATAAATGGAATTTTTTTTCAATTTCTATTTTGCAGGAGGCATGCAAAAAGAGATAGACTTAAAAGGTAGGCTGATAACCCCGACTGGAGAGCTGAAGGAGCCTACAATAAAGATAGGACGTACATCAAAGGTTCTGGGTCTCAAATCAACTCAAACGTTGTATGCGACGTTTGCGGCGAAGCTTTCACATGCAACACAAAAGCCATACAGCACAAATTTCGAAAGCATCCGTTTAACGCAGCTAAGCACTACTGTCCTCAATGCGGGATGCAGTTTCCCCTCAAAGTAAAGAACGTCCCTTTATTTTTGATCTTACTTTTGCCTTTTTAGGGACACCGGGATAAGCATCTGCAGGAGCAGCATGAAAGCGATCACGTTCCAAAAAATCCTAATCCTTGTTACCAATGTGGGGCTGTTTCTATAACCAACGAGCGCACGAATATCATAAAAAGTCCGCACATCATAGGTAAAATATCAGAATAAATTAGTTGCCTGTTCTATATTGCAAGTTAATGGTTTTACGCTTAAATAAAAAAGGATGCTGCATGAAATTTTTTACTATACTTAAAGTATCTTCGTAATACGAGTTGTCAAATCTTTCTTTTTCCTACTATGGACCGAGATGAGCATAATCATTGCTGCAATCACTAGAATCATTATTGTATTATTTTTGATTATGATTACGATTTATATTTTATATAATGATTTCCAAAAGTTGTATTTATTTTTACAATTTATTCAGAAAGCATTAATTTTTTTATGTTTTTTGTGTAAATGGTAATTTTAAAAAAAAATGCTTAAAAAAATTAGTTTTCTTCAAAAATTGTAAAAATAATTAAAATGTCCTCTAAAAATCATACAAATAGAACTACTTTTTTTCCTTCAAATAATGGTGAGAAAGTACTTAAAATATATTTTTTAACATATTACAATTTTCTCAAAAAAAAATAAACAATTTTTTTTAAAAACTATCATTTTCTCAAAAAATTGTAAAATAAATATAATTTTCTCAATAAAAAAAAGTTGGGGTAAAAAATAGTTTTCTCAACTCACTCTTTTTTTTGTCTTTCAAAAATTCATAAATAAATTAGTATTTCCTCAAAACAAGCATAATTTCCTTCGAAAAAATTTAGAGTACTGGTACATATTTCAATTTTTCAAAAAATGATGTTTTGAAAATTACGAGTACAATTTTTTCCAAGAATGAAAAATATCAGATTAAAAAAAAATTCTCCAAAAATCATAAAGACATGAATACGCTTATAATCATAATGATTGTGCTCATCTTTGACTGTTGAGGCCTCTACTGATTTTGGTTTTTTGGTGTAATCTTAAAAGATACAAAGCTGTTGTGTAAGACAGCAGACGTTGGAAACTCTGTCCTGCCTTTATTATTTTCTGGCGAGGAGACCAATTTTGTTGATTTGGTTTTGCTAAACAAGGTTTAAATGGGATTTCTCTGTGATTCGGAATTAAATCTTACGATGCTCTTCATAATCTTTAACATAATCCCTTATGCTAGGCGTCCTCCTTTTTGGGGCACAAATAGGCGAAAAACTAAAGCTAACTTGGTGATAGTCTTTTATTCGAGGTCTTCAGCATTTTGGGTTGGTTATTTTTTTTGTGTGATATTTATTTTTTTTGTTTTGTTTTTAGTTCTCGAGCAGTCTTAATACAAGGCTGAAAATAGATGTTTTTATTTACGTTCAGGTAATTAGTTTTCATAAATATGGGGCTCAAGAAAAATAAAGAGTAGGCTTGACCATTTGTGTGTAGATATTTTTTATTTTGTTTTTAAGGGTTGTTTGTGGAGACGCCCCCCGTCGAAGAAGCTTCAACTACGCGCCGGTGAGCCTCAGAGCGTCTATTATTGCCATCTTTGCGGGACGGAATATATTGTCAAGTTTAACCTTCAAATGCATTTGGAACGGCAGCATATGGAAAGAAACGGCCTCCTCCCCGACTATAAGTGCAATACATGCGATGGGCTTTTTTATAATCAGAAAGCTTATCAGAACCACAATATACCACAGACCGGATGATCTCTATGTGACCAGTGAAGAACAAAGGTGCGTCTCAAATTTTTTTTTTTTTTTTTGGGATATCAACTTTTTTTCAGACTTCAAACCGTAACTAGGGTCGATCAAGATTTTGATATCAGAAGAGTCCAACCTATCGTTGAAAAGTACGTTCCTAAGTTTAGGCGAAGACGAGCTGCCAATCTTCCTTCCAAAGTTGTAAGTTTCCTCCCAAAAAACCTTGCCATCATTTTCTTTTTTTAGAATTCAAAAGATAAAGAACGAGAACTTTCACCTCCTCCAGCTTCTGATTCAGACTCCGACGACTGCAGCCCGGAGAAGAAAATCAAGAAAATGGATCAACAGGAAGTCCCTGTGTCATGATCACTCTAAACTTTTTTTAAAGAAAACTTTATTCTAGTCAGTTCGCCCAAATAGAAAGATCAATTTTTTTTCTTTAAGAGAATACTGTTATTTTTTGTATGAATTATTTATTTGATATCTGAGAGTTTCATTTTTTTGTACTTTTTTTATAGCCCTACAGAATCCATAACTGATTGTTGGATGTACTAAAAGAAAATTTTAATTTTTATGTTCTATGGTTATTTTAGGGTTTTCAACAAGTTTAGTTTTTTTTTATAGTGCTGATCTGATGTACCAAAGTAGAAAAAATTGGGAAATTTTAATTTTATAAATTCAGTGTGTTAAAATAATCAAATTTTGCTTGTAGGTGTAATTTGTAGCTTGTTCTTGTGTGCCATTTTTTGTGAAGATAAAGCTAAGAAGGTAGTTTTTAAAAAAGAGTCTTTTGAAGCCTGAAAAAGGTTTTTTGGGTACTTTCCTCGCCTTCGGGGGTGCTTTCCTGAATTTTTATGTGTTCTAAGTCATTGCCCGATCTGTACTCTAAAAATCACGTTTTAAAAATGATTTCAAAATGCACTAATGATAAACGTGTATTAGAAGTTAAATAATTTTATTCTAGTCATACAAACTGGTCTAATTAAACAAGTAGATGTATGTACAGTATCGTTTATAAAGGACAAAAAAAGTAGATCAAAAGCATTTTGTCATTTTTTAAGCAACTTCTGCTTATGTATTAAAAGACATGTAGTCTTTCCTGAATAAAAAATTTAAATATTAAGTTGTTTCTTCTGCGTGGCGTTTCATATGTTTGTTCAAGCTTGTAGAACATGTAGCACGATAATCGCAGCGGGTGCATGAATACGGTTTTTCTCCAGTGTGAGTCCTTTCGTGGGCTTTTAGCCGATCAGATTTGGTGCAGCTGTAGTTACAGTGGGAGCACGAATATGGTTTTTTCCTGTGTGAGTGCGGACGTGACGTTTCAAAGTACTTCCATCATTGCATTTATATTCGCAGGCGCTACAGGAGTATAATTTTTCTCCAGTATGTATACGTTCATGTACTTTAGGTTTCCTGAATGAGATGATTTAAAGTCGCAGAAGCTACAAGTGTATGGCTTTCTCCTGAATGGATTCTGATGTGGACTTTAAGCATGTCGGAATGTGAGAAAGTCATGTTGCAAAACTTCGCACGAAAAAGGCCTTTCACCAGTATGTCTCCTTTCATGGCGCTCAAGATGGTTTCTATCGAAAGCTCCATAATCACAGAAGCTACAATTAAAACGGCTTTTACTTCCATGTTTTTCATGTTTTCTTAAATAACTAGCACGAGTCGTCTTGAAGTCACAAAGTTCGCATGCGTAAATCCCATCCACAGGTTCAGGACGATGACTTTTCTCATGTTTTTCAAAACTTTCCTTATTTTAGTTCGAAAATCGCATTGTTCGCATTTTAATTCTTCATGGCTGATTTTATGATCTTTTAATTTATGTTCTTCAGTCGTCGTAAAGCCACATGAATCGCAACGAAGGATTTCTGATATTTCATTATGGGTTTGACGATGTTTTCTTAGTTGACTAGCACGAGAACATCGGAAGTCACAATGTTTACATTTTAGTGTTTCTCCCGTGTGTGTCCAAATATGTCTTTTCAAAGAATTCGCATCATAGGTTTTATAACTGCAGTCATTACATGAAAACAATTTTTCCTGTGTGACGTTTCATGTGAATCTTGAGATTGCTTGAACGGGAAAACTTAAGATCGCAGAGACTACAGGAAAATGGGCTTCTCTCCTGTGTGAATTCTGAAATGCGTTTTTAAATTGGAACGTTGAGAAAACCTAGCGTCGCATAAATTACAAGATACGGCTTTCCCCTGTATGCGTACGAGTATGAATCCTCAGGAGTTCCTTATGCGTAAAGCTAAGCTCGCAGAAATTACATGAAAAAGGCTTCTCTCCTGTGTGAGTTCTAACATGGCGTTTCAAGTGGCTTAAATCATTTGTACGGTAGTTGCAGAAATCACAGGAAAGCGGCTTCTTGGATTTCTCAGCTTCGTCTTCGTGAAGGCTCATGTGAAGCTCCAGCGACTGAATCATCACATACTAAGCCACAAACAGTACAAGTCATGCTGTAGTCTACTCCTTCCATCTGGTATCCATCCTCTTCTGTCTTCATTTCATCATCTGCTTTCGTTCCTTCCTCATCTGTCATCCATGCATCATCCTTCATTCCTTCCTCTTCTGCCTTCATTTCAGCCTCTTCTTCCTTTATTCCTTCCTCTTCTGTCTTCAAATCATCATCGTCTGCCTTCATCTGCAAAAACCAAAATTATGTCATCACCTAAATAGCAACAAAAAATTTTAGCTAATAACTACCTTCAAAAATGTGGATATCCAACAATATCTACGAAGTCATAGGACGAAACAATAAAAATTAAAACAATAATTTATAAAAACAATAATAAAAAATATTAAATAAGGGGGTTTGGGGTGTGTCAGTGGTGCCATGTTGGCTGAAGTCTGTGGCCAGAAGTCGAGGGAAAACCATATAAGTTCGTTGGCAATACACATAAAACGTCTTATCTGTTTCTGTTAGTTACCTGATAACCGAACATATTTTACCACTCTACTACTCTTATTTTATAAATAAATGTTTGTTTAGATTTTTTTTTTAAATTCATTCATTATCAAATAAAAATTAATCAATGAACGTGTAAGGCCAAAGGTTTGACGTTTTTCTTATCAAAAATTGATAACGACCAAACTTAGAATGACATAATCGCTTCCCAGTGTCCCAATAACAGTTGAAAGATGGTGTTCGAATCACTTCTAACAGACCTCCTCAACAAATATTTGGGCCAATATGTCGAGAATTTGGATAGCTCGCAGCTCAAATTTGGAAATGGAGAGGTAAAGTTGAGAAAACAAATGAAAATGAGGTGATTTGTTTGTATTTTAGGAAATGTCGTTCTGCAGAATTTGTATTTGAAGCAGAGTGCTCTCGATGAGTTGGATTTACCGGTGAAAACTCTTTTCGGTTGCTTAGGTAAGCAGCAGGAATGGTATGCTGGTCACAGATTTGACTTACAGCCATGGTTTGAGGGTCCTTTAACTACCTGTCACCAGAATTTGGCATATTCATAGATTTGCTAATAAATCAAAAACTTGTGACTATTAGTATGATAGAGTATACATATGTTATTCATAATAATTAAAGAAATTTATGAATTTTAATACAATTGATATAGTTTGATCATTTTATTTTAAACATACCTCAAATATTTTAAAAATATTCAAATTCAATTAATTCATAAAAATAGAATTATAAATTTCTAATTTTTTTTATTCATAGATTTTTTAAATAAATTTTAATTAAATTGTTATTATTATTAATTGTTTAATTGTTTAATGTAATTTATTGCAAATTCACAAAAAAAAAAAAAAAAAAAAAAAAATCTTTTCTCAGAATTTATTAAACTATGTATTTTACGAGTTTCTGGAAATTCGTAAATTTTTATGAAAAATTAATAATTGATAATGAATTATCCATTTGTTTTTATGGATTTATAGTATGTAATTCGTGGGGTTTAAAAAAAATGGATTTAATAAAAAAAAATAGATTCTTTAGATGAATTTCTAAAAATTCAAAAATGAAAATAAGCATTGACTAACCAAAGTATGAAATTAAAGAATTTCGTCACTTAAAAAAAAATGAAATTTAATAACATTGATATTGTTATTATTTTTGTTATTTTATTATTTGGTTGGTATGTTATTACGAATTTCTGGAAATGGATTTTTTTTATAAAATAAATTTTTTGGTTTATTCTAAAAATTCATAAAAAAAAGTAATGAAATTCTAAAAATTCATAAAAAAAAGTAATGAAATAAATTCAAAAATCCATAAAAAAGTTTTTTGAATTTTTACAATTTCAAATTTAAAATGGAAATCTGAAGTAAAAAATGGACAGTAAAAAACATACAATTTTTTTAAATGGATATCTGAAAAACAAGTAATTTTATAAACCAAATTTAGAAACTTTTTTTAAAATGAATTTTAATAAAATTGATACTTTCCCTAGGGTGTTTATGTCGTAATTTTATTTATTTGATATGTGTCTATGAATTTCTGGAAATTGATGATTTTTTAAAAAATAAAGTGGTTTTATGTTAAAAAATAATAAACATTGTCTTTTCTATTAAAATTAATAAATTTTAAAAAATCAATTTCTAGAATATGCCCATCTACCTGTTACTTAAATAAATTATTTATTATTTGTTTTAGAAAAGCTCACTCTTCAAATACCATGGAACAATCTTTACAATGCCCCGGTGGTTGCCTCAATCGAAGGCCTTTACATCCTTGCCGTACCAAACCAGGCGATGAAATACGACCCGGTGAAAGACGAAAAAGCGCGCCAAGACGAAAAACAAGCCGAGCTTAAAAAAATCGAAGAAGCCAAAAAGAAAGAAAAACGTAATTTCACTTCCTCCTTTTCACTCTTTTTAAATTTTTTTTTCTCTTCTAGAAAGCGGCAAAAAAAAACAGTCGATCCAGGTTTCGTTGAAAAACTGAGTGCGCAGATAATCAAATATTGAAGTGACCATCAAAATATTCATGTGAGATTCGAAGACAGGATAAGCTGCCCAGGAAGAATATTTTCCCTCGGAGCCACCCTCGACTCATTAACTGTTAAAACTATAAACCACTGGGGACCTGAAATTCCAGTCGATCCGGCAAATTTAATTTTTAAAGTAATCTTTCATTACCAATAATACAAAATAAATTTTCCTATAGGAATTAGCTATAAGCTGCCTTTGCCTATACTGGAACTGTAACATCAAAGACTTATTTTCAAACGCATCATCCGTCGTCTTATAAGCCTATTTTCAGCAGGAATCAACAAACCTGAAAAGCAGCCTAAAGAATATGATTATAGTAAATTTTTATAAGATTTAAAAACAATTGTAATTAAATTTTTCAGTGTTGGGACCATTAAATGCTGTTTCAAAATTAAGAATCAACACAAAGCCTGAACTTGACAACTCAAATTATACAGTGCCAAAAATCCTTTTGGTCAGCGACCTTCCTGATCTTATTGTCAGTAAGTATCATTTTTTAGTTTAATTTATAAATCCTGACTCTAAAATTTTAGGAATTTCTAAAAATCAGTTTTCTGATTTGATATGTGTTGTGGAAGCTATCGATATTATGCAAAGGTCCACTTTGTACCGAAAATACAGGCCTAATTTGACTGAATACAAAGGACATGCCAAAGAATGGTACTGAAGAGTATATTATTGGTTGATAATTTTGTTTAGGTGGAAGTTTGCATATACTGCTGTATTGGAAGAGGATATACGGAGGAAGAGAAGAGATTGGACATGGGAGCATATGAAAGAACATCGTTCATTAATCCGTATTTTAAAGCTTACAAAGAAAAATTGACTTCCGCCAAGCCAGATGCAAAAACATTAGCTTATGTTTGTCTCTGGAAGAAAAACTTGATGCTTTTAACATAATTCTGGTTAGAGAAAGAGTTGAGTTAAGTAAGCAAAGAAGAAAGACGAGATTCATCCACTAGCGGAAGTGGCGGAGGGTGGCTTAGCAACTGGTGGTACGGTGGGAGCAAACCATCTCAAGATAAAGAGTCCCAAGATGAAAACTTCAGTAAAAAAACATAAAATAATTTATTTTTTTCAATAATTAAATTTCCAGTTGCCAAATTTGAAAATGCGATGACATCTGAGGAAAAAGACAAGCTTTTCCGTGCCATCGATTATTCAGAAGGCGATTTACCAACGGAATATCCCAAACATTTCGTTGAATTTAATATCGAAGTTATTCTCCACACTCTTGAGTTTGATATTGTCAACGTCGTCTACGAAAATCCTGCTGTTTTAAAGATCATTTTAACGAAGTCAATCTTGCATTTAAGCAACGAATTAGTGGACTTTTGTAAGATCAAAAAATTTAATTTTGTAAAAATAATTTTTTTTTTAGCGTTGGGACAAGT
>JACGAQ010002901.1:0-35361 GCA_014119065.1 Orius insidiosus | reverse complement strand
TAAGGATGTGCATTTTCAGTTAGGACCTAAGCAAGTACCAGAACCCTTGTCCGATTTCAGCTAATAAAATTACCCACTAAAATTTAAACATAGAAGAAAAGAAAAAAACTTTAATAACGTGTGAAGAAATTCCTTTCTTTTTAAAAAGGCGAATCGAATTGTCACATTGAAATTCCAGCGTCTGTGAGGGTACAAAAGGAGGGGCGTTCGGTTTACAACTTATTCGAGACAAAAAACAAAAGAATTTTTCATTATCTGACTTTCTTTTACGCTTTTATCATGGACATTGAAAAGTTTGGTTCTTTGAGGTCGAAACATCTCAATTCAAATAAATTAAATGTAATTAATTCATAATTTATGTCAGTTTATTGTTCATTTTAACCTTTGTTCTTTATCATTTCAATTATGTAAGTAATTGACTTTTTGAAATGTCAACTTCAGTCTCCGATTCTATACAAAAGAAGGGTTGGACCCAAATAGACTTTGTTATTCGAATTCTGCTATAAAAAAGAAACTTGGCTCATAAAAAAATGTCATAATTTTTAATAAAAACGTAAATTTTTTTGCGGTCAAATTTTTAGACGACGGTATTCTTATTTTGTTATAATCCAACAAAATAATATTTAAAAACATTTTTTCTCACGAAAAATGTCAATATTGACACTTTTTGCTTTTTGACTTCCTAAGACCAGATTTGGAGTCTATGTAAAGTTTGGAAGGCCTTTTTCCAAAAACTGAAAGTGGAGAGGTAATACAAAATCTAAAAAAATCATCACTCCTATGCGGATTGAGATAACACGTGCACGATTATATAGTTAAATTATAATTATTTACTTTTATTAAATTTTAATGGGTAAATAGAATATCTGAAGTGTCAATTTAGGAACCGCTAAATAAACAAGAGGAAGCATTGTTGACCAAAATAGCCGAAGCAGGTAAACCGTTAGGCCCTCTCGATCGTTCCTTTGTTAGCCGACCCTATCCACCAAGTCCGGCAACATGAAGCCGGTAGACTTTATTAATACTTGAAGACCCTCCTTGTCTTTGACAAAGATCCTTACGTAAACAGGAAACCTTGGAATATCAAGTGCGCTAAAAAATTATAATTAAAAAATATTTTAATAATGGAATTGAATTTTATTCGGGGTTTCGTAATGGGGCTTAAAGCCGAACTTCTTTGGCTGGGAGGCCGATTTCCCAAATGTCTTATAACACAGCCGAGACATGATCATATCTCAAGCTTACATCATAATTTCCCAGGAGCTCACTTGTACGGGACTACGTCTAAATATGTATTAGATTAAATGAAGCCCTGATATACAGAATTCCTTATTTTCAAACCAGAAATTGTACAATCCGTTATTTATGTTGACTTCTCTTATTTATGAAGACAATTTTTTTTAAAGTTAATATTCTTTAAACATTAGACGTGTCACTTGGAGATTCTTTATTTATTTACAGAGTCGGAAAAAGGTTTACTATTACCGGGCGCTTCTAGGAGGAGATTAAAGAAGAGTAGGAAGAGAGGGATTTGTTCGGCTAAAAGCCATCAGAGCCTTTTTCCCCAAAGCGTTCTCTTTCCCCTCGAGACTGACAAGTGAATTTAACAATCCGTAGCTTCCGGACGAATTAAATATTTCAGAAAATAACAAAAAAAAATTAAATAGCCTTGAATACTGGAAAAAGACACGTGGGTTGTTCGGACGTCCACGTGGGGGTCTCATGATGTAGGGACGTCCACGTGGGGATTCACATGGCACGGGTTCTTCTGAGACAGATCTTATTGTGAGTAAAATGTATTTTTTCCATTGGGCGAAGTGATGAGTTCGGCGCGGGGGTATCCAATCGGGACTTGAGGGGTAGGTGGAACGAACATGCGCTAAACTTCTCAGACAACCCTTCCAGCCTCTAAAGCCCTCCTCGTACTCAGTTAAAAATTAAATTTAACCCAAATTTCACTCCCAAACGTTTAAATTGAGCCTAAAAAATTTGTATTTTTATTTTTAAAAATTCAAATGGCTTCAAAAAATCTTTAGGAGTCCCTTGCAGGTCAAGCAAAAACTGCAATCTGTCAAAAATTTTAAAAACGCTAAACTTACCCAATTTTTCAGGGCCAAATAAAGAAATGCCCAAGCCAAACATGCAGCAGATCTTTCATTTCTTTCCATAGATAAAACGATTTTAGGCCCTAAGGAAAGTACCTAGCAGAACCAATTTTTTCGTTAATCTTTATTTTTGCTTCAAGAAAATCCTTCGTTTTTCTTAAGATAATATACTCTTTCCTTTTCAGTTCATTAAAAATCATAAGAAAATGGTTCTTTTTTAGTCAGATAGAAGGCTAAATTGAGAAAGGAAGATAAAATCGAGACAATTATTCCACAAAGAATAAATTACCCCCCGGTTCGCCTTTTTACCCCTCGAAGAGCCCCCGCGGCTGTTTTGAAAACATCTCTTAATTAACTGACAGTTATTACAATTTCAAAATGTATATTATATTAATTAAATTTCATTTACCCTCTGGGGAATTTCCGCTCAAATAAAAAACGTAAATTTTTTTAGAATATTTTTTAACGGTTCTTTTTAATTAAAAAATGTTGATTTTATTACAGAAGAGAATTTTTTATCTTTTTTTCCTTTAGGTCAAATAATTTTTTTAAGGATATTTCGGTTGTGGAAAAGTTTGTTTTTGTGGGTTTTGAACTTTCGAGACCGTCGAGGTTTCCCAGACAGAAATAAGAGCGTTTTGCAAATCTTGGGCGTGTATTAAACAAAAGGTTTACCTTACAAGACATTACTTCGACACACATTCAACTTTTCAGTTGGGAAACTCGAAACCGCATCCCTTTCCATCCCGAGAAACTTCCGCTCGGAAAATTTCACCTAGTTTTAACTTCTAAACCGCTTTTCACGTGAAACAATTTCTCCTCCCTCGTGTAATTTTCGATAAAAATTTTCCTTAAAACTTCTTTCTTTTTCAGACTTCTTTTTTTAAAGAAAATAAGATAATGAAACTCGTATTTCTCAATGGTTTGTACCTTAGTATTTATATTATATTTAATATTTCATATTTATAAAAAATTCTTTTTTTGACACAGAGAATATAATATTAAAAAAACACAATTTTTTTTTTTCAATTCATTAGGTAATGATAAATAATATAAACAATATTCACTTTATCTCGTTCTTATTTTGTCAAATAATATTCTATAAGGTGAAAGCAATATTTCTTTTGAAAGCACTTTCTATAATAAATGACGTGAAGCAGAAAAAAGTACGTAAAATCAGAAGGAGGGGGAAAAAAATAAAAACGTAGATGATTTATTATTTAAATTTGATATTACATTGAAGAGGTAGTCAAAAGGAATTGAAGTTAGTTCTTATGTAATTCAATAAAGGGACGGGGATTGCCTGGAGGGTGTTCTCTTCATTCTGGCGTACTCTCTAGACTAACATCTTGGAAATGAGAACACGCATCGCTGATCGGTAACAATCCAATCGTCTCCGTGGCGAAAGTAAACGTTCGTAGAGAAGGAAAAGGATGGAAACTGAAAATGAAGGTGTCTTTTAAAAAGTTTTAAAAGGAGGAGGAAAAAACGAACTTTTTTTTGAGGAAAAAGTTTAAAAATTCGAAACACTCATCGCGGTAACTTTAATGTCCGCTGACGTCGTTTTTTAACGCCTAGTAAGAGAAAACTGAGAAAATCCTCATTTTGAACGATTTCCGTTTTTGTTTTTTGTCTAATAAACTCAGTTTTAAGCAAGGTTGGTCCTTTTTTGGGGGGGGGGTGCAAAATAACTCAGTTCAAATCCTTTTTTTGGCCTTTTTGACGATATTATGTCAGAAAAAAATACTTTTTTTCTTAATTTTTCTTGGTTTTTGTCCACATAAATATTTTCTTTATTATATTTTTGGCTGTTCCGACGGTTTTCTGTCAGAATAAAACCGTTTTTTACTTATTTTCCTAGATTTCGGTGCACAAAATATGTATTCCTTTTTCTCATAATTTTCTTGGTTTTTGTAGCAAAAATGTTTTTTTTTTTCTTATTTTTGGCTTTTTTGACGTTTTATGTCAGAAGGAAACTGTTTTCACTTCGTTTTCTTGGTTTTTGTCACAGATTTTTTTCTCTCCTATATTTTGGGGCGGAACACCCTTTTTAACTTTCTTCGTTTTCCACTTTTTTTGCCCAAGATTGCTGGTTAGTTACATATGAGGCGCTCCGGGTACGAAGGGCGAACTCAACAAAACGTAGTTTCGAGATATTCGCATTTTAAAGTTTTATGTTACGGGCGAACTCAACAGAAAAGTCATGCCTGGAATGGGGAAAGGAGTGGGGTTGTGGACTAGGATGTGGAGTTCGCCCTTCGTACCGCTCGGATATCGCAGTAAGAGCTTTGCCGCATATCGGTTTTTACGTATTTAAAGGGGAAAAAAGGGCGAACTCAACATAAAAATTATATGGGTGTATTCACCAAGAGGTCTAGAATCTGAAAATGAAAAAAAAAATTTGTCCGATGTTGAGTTCGCCCTTCGTACCCGGAGCGCCTCATATTTTTTTCAATTTTCCTTGGTTTTTAGGAATACGCTTTTCTGCTCGTTTTTTTATGTATTTAAATTGGGATATTTTACAATGCAGAAACAGTTACTTAAAAATGTAGTTTGAACATTTTGAATTCTTCTCGCCTTTCTCGAATTTTTAAAGTCGCTTTTTTCTTTTCTCTTTAACCAAATTTTTCGCCTTCTTTATTTAAACACCCTTCAGCTCTTTTCGCTTTTTTCGGATGATCTAATTTAATATCGGAGATCTCGAGTGGAGTAATGCTGTTTCTTTCGCCTGGTTGGGGGGGAGGAGGCTACTCCCCGACCTCTGATCCCATTTCCTGATATTCCTAGGAAGAGATGTAAATGGACGGTGAGATCCCACGAGAGAGTCGGTCCCAAGACGACAAGGAGCCCATCTGTTAACGCCAGACACATCCTTCAACCGATATCGCCCTTTTTTCACGCTGGAAAAAAAATCCATTTGATTTTCTAACTTTTAAGCTGGAAAAAAAGGAAAAATCTTCATCAAAAAAGGAGTCTTGAGAATAAATAAAGACAACATTTGTTTTATTTACATACCTTTGAAGTCCTCCCTGCATCCACTCTCACCACCTAATTTTCCCGCCTCGCTGCCGCTTTTAAGGGCGTAATGAAAAGTCATTAGCTTCCTCTCCACCCTCCTCTTAATCCTCCCGCTCCCTTCTAATGTTGAGTGGGCGAAAAAGTATGGCTAATGGAACTCTCCAAGTTTACACAAGGTCGGAGAAAACTACATAGTAGGTAAATTGACCCAACGGTCCCTGAATGAAGTTATTTTTCCTATAGCTTTTAGTTTACCTAAATAAAAAAAATTACATTTTAATAAAGTTTTCATTTTATTGTGTTGATATTTTATGGGATTTTTCATTGAAATGATAGGGGTTACTTGTGTATGGGGAAATTATTAATAGCATCGCTAATGAATTTGGAATAAACGGAATTAGATTTTAAATATTTGATGATGGGAAATGTAAAATTTTAAGAGAAATTTCCTTTTAAAAGTTTATTGTAAAGGGTAGGGTGAAAGTATGTTCAGGGGAGAATACCTCTATCTCTGGATATTAGGTATTCGTTGAGGCTGAGGCTCTTAACAAACTAATTTACGTTTAAATTATTCAAAACATCAAATTTCAGACGGAAAAAGGACGGTAGTGAAAACGCGGGGAGTCACATTTGCCGAAATGAATTCTCACAAATTAGCCTCCCTTTCTCGTTTTTTGGCCTTTCCCCCCGTCAGTTTCTTTATACTCGGCAATTTTCAGTCCCGAAGGGGAGAGGCTCTTGATGACGTATAATCCCTTGACGGTAAAACAGAAATTACAAACAGGAGGTTGAAAGCGAACGCCCTCGAGGGTCTTCGAAGGAATCCTTCACGAAAAGGAAGAACCCAAAAGCGCCTTTATTGAAACAACAACAAAACAAACAGAAATAGCCAAAGCAAACGTTTGGCCCTACCGAGGCCACCCTCAACCCCCTCAATTCTTGACCACGGTCAATCAATTAATTATGAAAGAGTTAATTAAAGGGGATTTCAATGCGTTTGTATATAATGAATTATTCACCGTCCTGAGGAACAACGGAATCGTTATTACTTAATAGAGTGTTCTCAAACATCAAACCTAAAACAAAGTTTATTAATTATAATTAAACTTTTTAGGCAAATCATTTTAAATAGAATTTTTCAGCAAAATTCTACACCCAGATGCCACTTAAAGACAGGCTATTTTTCCGAAATAGAATAAGTATAATAAGAGGCCTATAAAATAATTCATGGGTTAATTTCGATTTTCGTTTTGCTAGCTTTGCTGGCCAAAAAACAGCCCTTTTATACAGTTCTCAATAGTCTTTCTTGTTTTTTCCGACCATCAAATTTACCTGGTTTTTGATGGTTTTCGTCTATCTTTCGTGCATAGGAGACCCTTGTTTTCGATTTTAAGGAGATGTAGTTAGTTTTTAGGCCGAATAATTCTTCTCGAAGATTTTTTTGATTATGAGGTCATTTGCCAAAGAAAGAATTTTCTATCGGCTGAACAATAATACCCATTTTATTGGATTTTTTTTGTTTTTCTAGATTCATGTATTGCTAATACAAAATTTTTTATCAGTTATTTGGACGTTTTCCTCAGGTTCTTGGACTTAGAAACCCTAAAAAACACGGATTTTTCATATTTTTTCCTTGATATTTTGGCCAAGAGAGTCCGTTTTCTCTCCCTTTTTTTCATCTCTTTTTTTGCAGCAATCACAAAATTCATTTTTTCCTATACATTTTGGCCCAGATATTCCTTTCTTTTTAACTTCCTTAGAGAAGTTATTGTGATACCCTATTCGTCGGGTTTTTGGGGAGGGTCTTCCTGACCCCGTAGGGTCAAATCGAATCTTTACCGATCTCAACTTTGTCTATGGTGCCGGCCGGCCGTAGCATTTTTTCCGGAACATTTTACGGCCACAGTTTTCATCCGATTTTCACCAAATTTCACTTTCTTTAGCCGGTGAAGAAGAATGTGGGCGATTTTTGAATTTCAAAAAATGGCGGAGATATGTCTGTTTGAAATTTTAAAAAATTCGCTGCGGCCGAACCGTTGGTCCGATTTTCACCAAATTTTCACCAATTTCTCCTTTTTTAAGAATTGTTGGTGTAAAAAAATTGCCACTTTTTAATTATTATTATTTTTTAGTAGGGAGAAATTTCGTACTCTACCCCATTAAGAGAGGCACATCCGTAGGCCAAAAAGTCCATTATTTCTACCTTGACACTTCGAACATCCTTAACTTCAAAAAAAAAAAAAAAAAAAAAAAATTGACAAAAACTTTTTTGTTATCTCGTTTTTTGCCCCAAAACAGAAAAATTCGTTTTTCCTTTACATTTTGGCCCAGATATTCCTTTCTTTTTTTGTCGAAATGCCTAATTTAGGCTCACCTATTATCAGAAAAAAGAAGGAAAAAAAAACATTTTTTTTAGTGCAATTTTCGAAGATTTTCACTCAGTTTTTTCAAACAAGAAACACCCTTCTTATGAATTTTATTACCTGGTCTTTACGGGTCAGAAAAAACGTTTTCTATTATCTATTGCCCAAGAAAAAGCCGTTTCACGTATTTTTTAGCCATTTTCTAGTTGATTGCCCAAAACCTCATATTTTATCGTGAGTTTTCTATATTTTTTGTTAAAAATTTCTCAATTAATTTTATTCAACAAAAACGTTATTTTTAGATTTTAGATGATCTTAAAAAAAACAGGTTTTCCTTAGTTCCCTGAGATTCCATATTTTAACAAAATTATAGATTACGACCTGGAAAATACGTGACTTATCTGGCCTCTGAGTTATACGAGCATATCATTTCCTTATTTACATACGAAAAAGGGGAGAGAAAAAAATAAAAAGAGAGAGGGAGAGAAAAAAAAATTAGATAAGCGGACTCATACTTAATTGAAATATTCTAATGACTCGTAACCCTTTCGAGGTGGGAGTCCGACTTGGCGTGACCCTCCCTGATAAAGTTTTAAGTATTGTGTCAACCTCGAGACTTCCCTATTATTTTATAGCTGAGAAATTAAGACCCCGAGGCGAGATCTCATTTGCACACCTTTCCCCCCGTTTATTACCAAAAGACACATAAACTTATCTTAAATACATTTTTTAATGCTTTTTAAATAGACATTTCAATTTATTTAAAAAATACGACTTGTTCTTTTGACGTAAATTATCTTAGAAATATTTAAAAATGACCTATAAAGTCTTATAGGTTATTTAATATTTTATTTTAAAAAACGTTATGAAATATGAATTTTTTAATGGTTGTTTTGAGATGTTTTTATTTTTAAAATCTGGACTTTTCAGGGGGGAGGAAAAAAGTGAGGAATTTTATGAAAAGGGAGGAGCTATTAGTCCCGGTCCATGCATAAGGCAAAAGCTCAACCCTGAGAGTTAAGGGTTGATGTAGCGTTTTAATAGGGATATGATTATTCCGAAAAGGCTCATTAACAGGACCCCTCAAGAGTAACGTCACAGAAGGGCCCATGAATTTTGAAATTCGCTAATCCACAACCGGCGCCGGTTAGATCATCGGCAGTGGGGTATCTTACTTTGAAATTAGCATGAAGCTCGGGGAAGCTCCGTAACCGTCAGGTACCTAAATCAGTTCGGATTACGTCTGGATTTGCATCTGATCAAAATCTAAGTTTGATGTAAGGATGAAGGGACTTAAGATTGATGAAAAGCATGACACTAATTTTTTTCAATTTCGAGAGAAATATTTTTTTTTGTATCTTTATAATATTCAAACAAACAAACAAAATTTGATTATAAAGGATAATCCCTAGGAGTGATTAAAAAATGGAAAAGAGAATAAAAATAATTAAAATTAATGAAAAGTTAATTAAGTGAAGCGTATTTTGAAACGGCGTTCAAAACGTAAGCATTTAAATTTCGAACGTTTCCATGTCCATCCATTTAATTAAGTAACGTCGTTAGCGAAGGAAGTAAAGGAGGAAATGAGGCTTAAGGGAACCATACACCTCACGAGTCGGGTAGTTTGGAAATTCTGTTCGATGCGGAACCCTCGAAAGCTGAGGGAAAGACGGCGAGGGGGTGTTAAATGAACGGGAAGTTGATTAGCAGTATATTCACCTTCTGTTTTCACGCAACCTTTTTGATTGATTCGTAAAGATCTGAGAGGAAAATTTTCATGTGTTAAAATTATGTAATTATTTTCACTTCTTAAACGCTTGAAATGCCTAAGAAATATTCATTAACCCCTTTTATTATCGATTTACATACATTAATCACAAATATCAAAAATTGAAGAATCCCTCAGTTTTTAGGTTGATAAAGGATTTACAGAAAATAGGCGGCATGGTGGGTCTAATTAAGGGGACCCCGCCCCCCATAAAACAAAGAGAAAAAAAGGATTTTAGGGCTTATCCTATCTCTTTCGACCGAGATTAAAGCTATACAGGATCTTTAGGGAAACTCCTTGATTTTTTGACGGAAAAACTATTTTTTCTCCAGGCTTTACATAAGTCTGTAAGCCACTATTCATCTAATTTCCGTATGTTCTTCTATACCTACCAGGTTTTTGCAGTTTACCTAGCCCCTTTTAGCCGAAAAAAACTCCTTTAGGCAAAATTTTCAGGAATTTTTCTCAGGTTTTGGGCCTAAAAACCCCCATTTGAAAGAAAAAAACCATTGGACCTCTTTGTTTTTTATGCTTCAAAACCTAGTTATCTGAATCACAAATATCAAAAATTGAAGAATCCCTCAGGTTTTAGGTTGATAAAGGATTCTTATACAGAAAATAGTAGTAAATAGATTACCGGGGGGTTTCCTATGTCATTTTCCCGAGGAACCTTCTTTTTTTCCTGATTTAGGATGATTTTTCGCTGTTTCGTCCCTTAAACATTTATTTTACTTGGAATGTACGCTTCCTCTATCTAATTAGACTGCCATGGGTGCAATGGACCCTTTTTACCGGATTTTTTGGCGTATTCTTCAGCTTTCGAATCAAGAAGTCCCTAATCACAAAAGTTTCTGGCACCCTCCTCGTTCCTTAATCCTCAAAACCCAATGTTTTTGGTTTCTGGAAATTTTTATTGGTAATTACGCCAATAAACCCCCTTTTAATAGGATTTTCCAGAGTCAACTTCACTTTTTCGGTCAAAAAATTGAGCCGAAGAGGCGATTTTTGGTCTTCCAGCGGAGAAAATCCCTTTTTTCTACCTATTTGGGATTTTCCTTTCTTTTCTCTAAGAAAACCCCTTATTAACACATTTTTCTCAATTTTTGGACCAATAACCAAAACGAAAAAATTCCCGGAATTTTATCTCCGGTTTTTGGCCTATAAATCTCCTTTTAAACAGATTTTTTTTTCTTTCTTTTTAGCTTCTGTGGTCTTTTTAAAGAGAATTTTGAGCGTTTGTATTGGTCTTTCAAAGGAGCCACTTTTATCAAGCTTTAGAATATTCCCTGTAATCGCAGAGGCCGGCTATTTTTGTTTTAAGTAATGAATTAAAGTATTTGCTGTAAATTATAATGAACCCGAGATTTCAAAGACCATTAAAGACTTAAGCTGACGATTAATAGAACTAATTATTAACATTGAGAGTCGGGCGTTCAAAAGGACGAAGAGTGGAAAGGGTTCACGCTTTAAATATTTGATTCGAAGATACAAAAGCCTTTGTGAATAGGAAGTGGGGAAAACGCGCCGAAGACCCCGGGGGAGGTTACCCTGAGGAAGAGTTAAAATCTTGTGTGGCCTCCCGTTGCAGTTTGAATAATTTATAAGGGAATATGTGAGGAATTAAGGGATGTCGGTACGTACTGTAGAAGGCTAATACCGGCGCTTTGTCCTCTCCTGGCGGGCAAAGGGCTTCCAGCTCTGTTCTAATGATCCCCAGGCAGTTCTGACCGCCTCCAGGGTATTACCTATATCCTCAAACGAGAGGCCTTAACCGTATTCGCCTGGAGTGGGCTCCCCATTAAACCCGAAACCGCAGCCCCACCCTCCCTCTCACCAATCGCGAGATTACCATTGCGGTATCTTTGAACCATTATGAAAACCTAATTAATAATTTCTCAAATAATAAACCAAAAGAGAAACGCCCTAATGATTTTTTTTTATCAGATTCATTTTTTCTCCCATTTTTTTTAATTTAACGCATTTTAAAAAATTATTAAAAACCGCATTGAAAACAATTAAATAAACAAGATCTTGTTAAATTAAGCAAACTATGTTAATTGGGTGTTAGCCAGTGCAAACATTGGTTCCAGATAACGCCCTACGATGTTAATTGTAGTTACGATTACATGAAGGTTGGTAACGCCTCGAGGCACTAACGGCAAAGCATGCAATCCCATATCAAAACTTAAAATTAATTATTATGTCTTCTACATCAAACAACATCAAAAATAACGTTTAAAAAATTATTATAGTTTTAATCTAATTTTTTTGTGAGCACTGAAATTTTAAATCGATTCTAGAATTAATATCAATAACAAAGAGACCCCCCTTCAACCCGTTTTTTTTAATAATGCTCACGAGATATCGCGTGTGGTTGCTAACGTCGTTTGACAACTTTTGCCAGACTGTCGCATTTTAGTTGATAAAAATTACTTCCTTGACACACACACTAAAACGACCGCTGTTAAAATGAATATAAGTCGCATGATAACAAAAAAAAAATCTTTATAGGCTAAAGCCCTTTTTACACTCCCAAAAAATTTTTAAACTGTTTTGACCCCGAAATTCATCTTATTTTTTGCGTTTTGACCGCTAGAGGAATTTTAACTGTTTCTGTGAAACATAATGCGAAGAAAGAGAGAGTTTTTCCGTCGAAAAATTTATAAATTCCTACATTTTTAGGGTTTTTCGGCCTGATAACCAAGAAAACCTAACAAAAAATCAGTAAAAGGGGATTTTATTGGTAGAAAGAGGGAGGAATTGGTCAAAGACCAAGTAAAATGGAACCTATCTTCTTGGCCATTGGAGAAAGGCCAAAGAAGGCCTAAATTTTCACCCTTTTCATATAATTTTTTAGCATTTTCTTTAGTTTTCCTACACAAATGCCCCAGTTTTCCTACTTACCATATTTCAAGTATTTTTCTGAATTTCTGACCTATTCAGCCTATCAACTTTTTTTTTTTTTTTTTTTTTTTTTTTACCAGAAACCCTAGTTAAATTTTGTCGCGTTAGTTTTAACACCGGCTATCTCATTTTTCCAAGGGTTTCAGGAGGGTGAAAATACTGATTAATTCTCATTGAAATCAATGCATACCTGTTGGCTAAATCGTGTACTACGCGTTTTCTGTTGGTAAAAGGGTTAAACTACCAACGGAATTCGATTCACGCACATCAGAAACAGTGCTAAACTCAAAATTGATAAAAATGAGATAGCCGGTGTTAGAACTAACGCGACCATTTTTAGTACATTTTTTTGTACATTTTTTTTGGATATGATTTAAGAAATTTATGTTTTTATTACAGTTTATTATTAATAAACTAATTAATTATCCGTTTTTGTTTCAGGATATGAAGCTCAATTGGGCAACTTCTCCAGGCCCGCAGCCTAAGCAGGATACAAGCAGTGAGTTCATTTTAAATAATAAATTAAAACTCTTGAAAAATTATTATTACTTTGATCTTCCGGAAAAGCGTCAAAATGATAAAATGGCCGCATTCATCAAAACGCCACATAACATGAAACAATTCTTTCCGGGCTAATCTCACTTTTATGTTGTAAATGTACACTATCTTTACCGGCATAACATATTTACAACATTAACCTTCTTTTCTCCCTTATCTAAACCATTATTTTATTGTTTGAATAATTTAGACTTAAGAGTTATTTTATTAGATGAATTATAAGTGATAAAAAATGAAATCGCAATTCAGATTTTTCTTAGAACTGGAAAAATAATATTGTGCCATAGTAAATTACTTTTAATTAAGTTCGAAGCCTTTTTGGACAAGAGCACCTTCATATTGTGATATAACAATGCTGGGGATATGAGATCTCCATGTGAATATTTTAAGAACGTATTAATTGGGTGGTTCTCTCGGAATAATTTATTTATAATTACCTTTATAACGTTCGAATCAATATAAATTCCATACCAGAACATAATAGAATGGTAGAACAATGGAAGGCTTTTGTTAAAGAGGGAGTTTTCGATCCCTCTCTGTGTTTTCATATTGCGAAATTCTGAAAATCACAAAAAAAATTATTCTTAGTGACCGTTCGTTCGCTTTGCTTGCTAGTCTCACAACATGAAGGTGACCTGGGGTGTGCGGGATTTTTTTTTTGCTAATACTTTAATGGGTGTGAATTTAATATCAGGTCACATAAACCTCTTTTTTAACCAGATTTTGGGCGTTTTCAAAAGGTTTTCTTAAGAGAAATCCTTTTATTGTGATTTTTTGGCGTTTTCCTCGGATTTCTTCGCCAAAAAACGAAATTTTATTGGATTTTCTGGCGTTTTTAAGATTTTTTTTTTAAGATAGATAACTAAAACAAGATTTCAGTGTTTTTTCCCTACGCTTTTCCCTAAAAAATATGCCCTTTTTACCAAATTATCTGGCCTTTTTCACTGTATTTTATGGGATGAATAATTATTTAGAGATTTAAAAATAATTAAAATAGGTTGAAGAAAGGTGAAGAATAGGTTGAAGAAATAGGTCGTCAAATAATTGAAATATTTGAAGAAAGTGGGGTAAAACCAAAAATGGTCCTCAAAAAACGGAAATAGGTTGAAAAACGTGCGATAAGACTAAAAAGGCAGTCGAAAAATTGAAATAGGTCTGCTAAAGTGGGGTAAGACCAAATATGACCCGGTCTTACAGTGGGGTAAGACCAAATATGACCCGGTCTTACAGTGGGGCAAGACCAAATATGACCCGGTCTTACAGAGGGGTAAGACCAAATATGACCCGGTCTTACAGTGGGGCAAGACCAAATATGACCCGGTCTTACATTGGGGTAAGACCAACCATTACTCAAGTTCCGAAAGGTTAGTTTGAGGCGCTCCGGGTACGAAGGGCGAACTCGACATCGGACAAATTTTTTTAACTTCCTTAAAGAAGTTTTTGTGATACCCTCGACGTCGGGTTTTTGGGGAAGGGTCCTCCAGTTTTTTTTTCATTTTCAGATTCTAGACCTCTTGGTGAATACACCCATATAATTAGGTAGATTTCTTTTCTTCAAAAATCTACCTATTGTAATGTACCAAGTAGTCGCAGATTCAAAAAATTTCCTATACGTTTTTCGTTTCATACCTCCTGGACCCCAAAACCATCCTCAGTTGAAAAGTTTATATATATATATATATATATTAGCACGATAACTGGAGCAATTTTAATGTGAGGGTGACGATATCCGGTATTTAGAGCTTTTATCTCAATAGCTCGGTCGAGTTCGTTAATGGCTGAAATCGGACCAGCGATTCACCTACTTTACTTAGGGCTTAAAAGACAAAATTGGCATTTTCTATTGAAATCCTAGTCCTTTTGCAAAAAAAAAACTTTAAGACCTCTGCGAGGGCGTGTAAAAAATTAATTAAAGCAGGTTTGGACGAGCCAGGCGCAAATATTGAACTAGCTAAACTTTAAAAAAATTTGAATTTATACCGGGAAATTATTAAATATTTTATTAATAAAATTATCAGATGTTTTTCTAGGGGCTCAGTGGCGCAATTTTTCTTATATCATCATTTTTATAACATAATTATATATTTTGTGTTTATACATTTTAATTTTAATCATGAAAAGAAATCTACCTTTTAGTCCCTGCTACCGCAGGGTCATTATTTTTATGTTGAGTTCGCCATTTTTTCCCCTTTAAATACGTAGAAACCGAAACTTTAAAATGCGAATATCTCGAAACAACGTTTGTTGAGTTCGCCCTTCGTACCCGGAGCGCCTCATTTCAGACTAATAACCTTAGCGATTGATACAATTCTTACTGTGCATAATTCGTGTTTTAAACATTTGTTTAATTTAACAAGTTTAGCATTAAAAATGTATAAGAAGAGTTTTTTTTCTTTTCTAAATTACTTATCTCTGGAACAGCAATGCTTAAATTTTCTTCCGAGGGCGTTGAATAAGTAAAAGATACTCTATTAGATTTTCCTGCTTTTCTCCTCCGTTTTCCCGACATAATCTCCGGTGTGAGACAGGTTTTCGTTTAATTACAGTTCGTTAGTGCCGGCACCCCTTCCACCTTTTCTCTCAGGAGCCTCTCAATAATTCAGGTGCAAGAGTGGAGCGGGGGTTGGTCTTCATGAAAAGGTCGGGGGTGGAGGGGTCTTCTTCTTATGACAACAGGAAGCCTCCTTCCATCCGTACGTCCCTCCGGAGTACTGAATAATAAAGCTTTCGAGAGCTTCCTTCTGAGATTGCAGGACTGAAAGATTATCGGAACAACAAAAGGGGATTTCCTTTCAAATTTAATATTAAATTGAGACATCCTGACCCTTCAAAACAATATTTTAGTCTAAAAAAAATCAATTTCTTTTAAATTTAAAAAAAAATTTCTTTCGCCTGTGACGAAATCCTTTTCTAAAGGTCCATGTTGGTTGTGACAGCTACTCTTCGGTAATTACCGTTGTCTCGTTACTACATCGCCTACGGCCGTAGTCTCCAACATCCCCCCAAAAGCAAGTTCACCTAAAAAAAAATTTTTTTCTCAATTAACTTAACGTCCTTTCGTGTTTTCTTTTCCCGTCCACTCCGATTCTTCAACCCCTATAAAATTCCTCTCGGATTAGGCGTGGCCTGGTAAAAACCGGGGACGTACACGTTGCTACCAATTACATCAGAGGTTTTTTTTTTCCTCTACTCACAAAGCAATTCGCTTGTAATTTCCTTGGGTTAATTCGCTTTTTATCCATATATATATAGCGCTAACCCAGGGACCGACGAGGAGAAAAATCGAAAATCAACTTCAAAAACCTCCAGGCCGCGCTGTAATCGCTCTAAAAATACCGGACTTCTTTCGTTACCCGTCTTTTCGCTTGAATTTCACGGGAAAAATAAGCGCGTATTTTTAGAATTCTATTTTATAATTTTTTTCGCGAGTTTAACGCTAAAAAAGGCCTCTTTTTGACGTTTTTCCCGTTTTTTCGACTTTCCCATTTTCTTAAAATTCGGGAAAAAATCTAGATTTTTTGAAAAAAATACTTATGTTATTTTAAGTGTGTTGTTTAACCTAATTTTTGTCGCGTATTTTTAAAAAATCCGGAAGTATTTTTTTTTATTTTTGAAATTTTTTTTCGAAATGTACAGAAATGCTATAAAATCCACGGTTTTTAATTCGCCGAAAAAAAACTATAACAGATAGAGACACCGGACAAAAAGGTTCGAAACTTTAGCCGAAAAGCCAGCTGGAGTGTTTCGGCGCAGCTCTGTAGCTTGATTAGGACCGGAGATATTTAATTCGAAAGTTGCCGAAAAAAACGCCGTTTTTCACGTTTTTCTTGAGTTTTTGCCATTTTAAAAATAGCAGATGATTTTATTCTTTAAAACAGACTACACCACGTGAAAGTAGAGAAAATTCCGCGTTTTTTGATATATAATATATTGCGGTTCGGAGTTCGCTAACTATTTTTCCCGTTTTTTTTAAAAATTCGTGTCAAAATGCGGTGCGGAACGCTGCCGCGCTCCCGGGATTTTATAAGGGGGTACCCTTATGATTTTGATAAAATTTTAGTTTTTATTTTATTACTCGGGAACGGGTGGACCGATTTCGATGAAACTTTTTTGGGGGTGCAGGCTGTTGAAATAGACGCTAGAAAAAATCGGTGGAGGTCTAAAAAAATTCCAAGTCGGTTAAAAAAATTGGAAAGTAAATTGAAAATTTTTTTGTTTCAACCGGTTTTTAGGGTTGAAGGAATGGACTTAGAAGAACCGGACGAAGAAATAAAAAAAGAGGGGACTTTAAGCTTTCGAATGAGCCTAGGAACGGCTCTGTGGCTTCAACACAAGCTGAGATATAAATTTTTTAAATTTATAAGTCAAATTCCGACTCCCGATTTTCGCCATTTCTGGCCCGGTTATTGAAGGCGGAAAAAAATATTTTTTGATTTCGACAAAAACTTGGTCTCTAACGTTTTTTGGGTCGAGGAACACGAATATGAAGTCCGTTTCTGCCTAAAAAATTCCTGATTGGATCTAGAACGGAAAAATAAGGTTTTTCACCTCTAAAAAATTTCTAAAAAAATATCAACCTTTCAAAACTTACACCACGTGAAAGTAGGTGAAATTCCGCGTATTTTGATATAGATATCATGGGGGTTCTAAAATCTCTAGCTATTTTTCCCGAATTTTTTAAATTAAATCGATGCGGAACGCTGTGGAATGGGGTTTGGTAAGGGTACCCCCTGGGGATTTTGATTATTTTTCAGTTTTTATTTTTTAACTCCTGAACGGGTGGACCGATTTGGATGAAACTTTTTTTGGCGGTGCAGGCTGATGAAATCAACGCTAGAAAAAATCGGTAGAGGTCTTAAAAAATTCCAAGTACGTTAAAAAAATTCAAAAGTAGATTGAAAAAAATTTATGTTTCAACGGGGTTTTAGGGTAGAAGGAATAGACTTAGATGAACCGGACCAAGAATTAAAAAAAGAGGGGACTTTAAGCTTTCGAATAAGCTTAGGAGCGGCTCTGTGGCTTCAACCCAAGCTGAGATATGAATTTTTGAAGTTTGTAAGTCAAATTCCGACTCTCGATATTCGCCATTTTGGGCCCGTTATTTAGGGCGGGGAAAAAATATTTTTTGATTTCGACCAAAACTTGGTCTCTAACGTTTTTTGGGTCAAGGAACACGAATATGAAGTCCGTTTCTGCCTAAAAAATTCCTGATTGGGTCTAGAACGGAAAAATAAGGTTTTTCAACACTAAAAAATTTCTTAAAAAATATCAACCTTTCAAAACTTACACCACGTGAAAGTAGGTGAAATTCCGCGTATTTTGATATAGATATCATGGGGGTTCTAAAATCTCTAGCTATTTTTCCCGAATTTTTAAAATTAAATCGATGCGGAACGCTGCCGCGGGATTTGATAAGGGTACCCCCTGGGGATTTTGATTATTTTTCAGTTTTCATTTTTTAACTCCTGAACGGGTGAACCGACTTGGATGAAAATTTATTTTGGAGTAGAGGACAGCGATACAAAGGCTAGAAAAAATCGGTGGATCTCTGATAAAATTCTAACTGGGCCAAAAAATTTAAATGTAAGTTATGAAAAATCTGTCTTTCTATGAGATTTTAGGGTAGAAGGAATGCAAGTAGAAGAACTGGACAAAAAAATATAAAAAGAGGGGACTTTCAGCTTTCGAATAAGCTTAGGAGCGGCTCTGTAGCTTCAACACAAGCTGAGATATGAATTTTTGAAGTTTGTAAGTCAAATTCCGACTCTCGATTTTCGCCATTTTGGGTCCGTTAAATAAGGCGGGGTAAAAATATTTTTTGATTTCGACAAAAACATGATCCCTAACGTTTTTTGGGTCGAGGAACACGAATATTAAGTCCTTTTCTACCTAAAAAATTCCAAAATCGATGTAAACTTAAAATTAACGGCGGAAAAGAGGTTACTTCTAGCCTGCTTACATAGGGCGTTTTTCGACGCAACAAAGACGAAACCTTAATCTGAAAGGGGCTATACCCCCCCCCCCCCAACAAGATCCACGTGCAGAACAAATATAAATGTGGAACTCCCTCAACTCATAAAAAATCAGTACTCGAGTTCCAGAAAATGTCAAGCATGCTAACTTGGGCGATTTTCATCGGCAAAAGAAGACAGACAGTTATGCCGAAAGGAAGCTTCACCCCCCCACCCAACAAGATCCACGTGCAGAGCAATTATAAATGTGGAACTCCCTCAACGCAGAGCAAATTCTCTCTTTGGTAGATGCAAAAATATCTAACATGCTAACCGACTACGTTCCCCTGCGCAACAGACCGCGTTTTCTGTGAGGACCAAAATCCGGATGTAGTCGGACAAGAGCTGCACCCGCGTTCAGAAGAGAAAACCGTAAGGGTATTTCCTCAGCTTAGAGCAAATTTTGTATTGCGTACCAAAAATATAAAACTTTCAAACTTATTGCGGTATCCCTGGGCAACAGAGCACGTCTTCTATGCGGACCAAAATCCAGATGTAGTCGCACAACTACACCCGCGTACAGAAGAGCAAATTTATTGCGGATTTTCACACCTTACAGCAAATTTTCCACTACATGCAAAAAATATACGACTTTCAAACTTATTGCGGTATCCTTGCGCAACAGAGCACGTCTTCTATTACAGAAAAAATCAAAATGTAGTCGCACAACTACACCCGCGTACAGAGAGCAAATTTATTGGGGACTTCCTCAGGTTTGAGCAAATTTTCTACTATTTGCAAAAAATATAAAACTTTCAAACTTATTGCGGTATCCCTGGGCAACAGAGCACGTCTTCTATGCACACCAAAATCCAGATGTAGTCGCACAACTACACCCGCGTACAGAAGAGCAAATTTATTGCTGACTTCCACACCTTACAGCAAATTTTCTACTACATGCAAAAAACATACGACTTTCAAACTTATTGCGATTTCCCTGCGCAACAGAGCACGTCTTCTATGCGGACCAAAATCCAAATGTAGTCGCACAACTACCCCCGCGTACAGATGAGCAAATTTATTGCGGACTTCCACACCTTACAGCAAATTTTCTACTACATGCAAAAAACATACGACTTTCAAACTTATTGCGATTTCCCTGCGCAACAGAGCACGTCTTCTATGCGGACCAAAATCCAAATGTAGTCGCACAACTACCCCGCGTACAGATGAGCAAATTTATTGGGGACTTCCACACCTTACAGCAAATTTTCAACTATTTGCAAAAACATACGACTTTCAAACTTATTGCGGTTTCCCTGCGCAACAGAGCACGTCTTCTATGCGGACCAAAATCCAAATGTAGTCGCACAACTACCCCCGCGTACAGAAGAGCAAATTTATTGGGGACTTCCTCAGCTTAGAGCAAATTTTCAACTATTTGCTAAAAACATACGACCTTCAAACTTATTGCGGTTTCCCTGCGCAACAGAGCACGTCTTCTATACGGTTCAAAAATCCGGATGTAGCCGGAGGGGGGTTGGAGGCCGAAGGCCTCAGGGGGGCTTGCCCCCCTAGTTTTTTTATAATTTTAATTCGTTTATCTTTCAAAGATTAAAAAAACGGGTAAAATATCCACCTGGAAAAATTATTGAACATTTTTTTTGGTACCTGTGAGCTTACGGTAGTTTCTAGTTCCCTTGCTTTTTTTTTTCTTTCTTTTTCTTCTTCTTCTTCTTCTTCTTCTTCTTCTTTTTCTTTTTTTTTCTTTCTTTCAAGAATTGAGGCGCTCCGGGTACGAAGGGCGAACTCGACATCGGACAAATTTTTTTTTTCATTTTCAGATTCTAGACCTCTTGGTGAATACTCCCATATAATTTTAGGTAGATTTCTTTTCTTCAAAAATCTACCTATTGTAATGTACCAAGTAGTCGCAGATTCAAAAAATTTTCTATACGTTTTTCGTTTCATACCTCCTGGACCCCAAAACCATCCTCAGTTGAAAAGTTTATATATATATATATATATATATTAGCACGATAACTGGAGCAATTTTAATGTGAGGGTGACGATATCCGGTATTTAGAGCTTTTATCTCAATAGCTCGGACGAGTTCGTTAATGGCTGAAATCGGACCAGCGATTCACCTACTTTACTTAGGGCTTAAAAGACAAAATTGGCATTTTCTATTGAAATCCTAGTCCTTTTGCAAAAAAAAAACTTTAAGACCTCTGCGAGGGCGTGTAAAAAATTAATTAAAGCAGGTTTGGACGAGCCAGGCGCAAAATATTGAACTAGCTAAACTTTAAAAAAAATTTGAATTTATACCGGGAAATTATTAAATATTTTATTAATAAAATTATCAGATGTTTTTCTAGGGGCTCAGTGGCGCAATTTTTCTTATATCATCATTTTTATAACATAATTATATTTTGTGTTTATACATTTTAATTTTAATCATGAAAAGAAATCTACCTTTTAGTCCCTGCTACCGCAGGGTCATTATTTATGTTTAGTTCTCCCTTTTTTCCCCTGTAAATACGTAAAAACCGATATGCGGCAAAGCTCTGACTGCAATATCCGAGCGGGTACGAAGGGCGAACTCCACATCCTAGTCCACAACCCCCACTCCTTTTCCCATTCCAGGGCATGACTTTTCTGTTGAGTTCGCCCGTAACATAAAACTTTAAAATGCGAATATCTCGAAACTACGTTTTGTTGAGTTCGCCCTTCGTACCCGGAAATTAACTCCCTCGTGTTATAAAACTAGTTTGAATTTAAGCAAATCTTATAGATGAATTTTGAAAAAACGCGGGAACACATGAATGCTCGCGCATGCGCGTTGTTCTGGTCCCGTAAACTCACAAGTACCATTTTTTCAAATAAAATAATAGGTTATTTTGGTCAAAATGTCTTATTCGAGTGTGGTTTTAAATTTGGGCCGAGATAACAGCGTAAAGGATGTCATAATAAAAAAAGTTGGATGAGGATCCCGACACCCCTTTTCGTCAGAGCGCGGTAAAATCTCCCGGGCGCAGTAAACCCTCCTTTCGGGCTCTGTACATAATAATTATGAAGGAATGCGGAAGGGTCCATTAAAGTTACAAAGGAGCTGGAGGAGGGATAATAAGAAACTTTAGTCATTATATGGGATACCGTCAAGGAACGTTACCGTGGAGACTGGGTTGTACCCCCCTCTCCGACACCCTTTCTCTTTAAGAAACGGGAAATTTTAATTATTACAGAATAAGGATTGTTTTTCTCTGGCTTAAACTTCTTTTAGGATTAAAGGATCCGAATAAGAAAAATATTACCAAATTGGACTCTAAATATTGTTCAACGAAATCAACCCTGAAGGATCCACAGGAGGACGCTGATTGGGAAAGGGACTGAGGCCACACTAAACGTCAAATGGAGAAGTAAAAGTCATAGAGGTGAAATTTACCACCGACAATAGGGAGGTCGTACTGCACCCCCGGGAGATCTATCTCATCTCAAGTATTGTAAAACCCCTTTTAAAACTTATCTCAAACTATATTGAACAAAAAATAAATAAATTGGACCTTTTAGAGTCAACAATTCATTCTTTCAGGCATTCGTTTCACGTAACAGGAAATATATCGAGAGGCAGTTCCGGTGAGGGAGGGCCGGAAGTTCGGGGATCATCCTCTGGGGCTACGGACGGGACCGCAGAAATATATAATTCACCTACGGGTAGTAAAAAGGGATGAGGGTGGACTCGGGAAATTGATGTACCTGGGTGAAAAGGGGGACGAATTTCAAAAGAAAAATAATTTTTACCCCCCGTTTTAACCTTTAGAACCATATTTTGATTCTGTATTTTCGAATAATTTATTTATAAAATAACCCGAAATCATTCAACCAAAAATAACAAGGGTCGACAAAATTAATACTTAAAAAAAGTTTAATTAAATTATCAAACGTTAAATATAATCATTTGAAGGGGGGTTTGAATATTAGCATATTTTCCACCCTCGGGTAACTATCTACCGTAAAAACAATTACTTGCCGTTTGACAAATAGAAGCCCTCCGGTTGTTTTCAAATTATTTAGATGTAACATTGGAAACAGCGAACCATTTACCAGAATATTGGAATTCCAAGTTAAATTCAAAATCAAACTAATTTTTTAAATTATATGAAAGCCAATTTTTTCTCTTATTTATAATTAAGTATAAAAAATGACTTTGATATTTGTAATTAAAGTCACGGGATTAATTTTTTTTCTCTCTCTCTAAAATAAAGTGCAAGACGTATTAAAGTCTTTATCCTTAAGTTTTTACTTTTTCTTAAGTAACAGTCAAAGAAAAAGGGGGAGAAAAGAAACAAGAAAAATAATTGAAAAATAAACCAAGTTGTAAAAAAAGGTATTATGATTTAGTGGAAGGGAAGTCGCGTAATTAAAAGGGAAGACATCAAAGGTAAATCTTGAAAAAGAGGGGGGATAGGGCGAGGGTTTGACCTAAAGAAAACTTTTGCGGGGAGGGTGACGGTATTTTAAATCAATTACGTTGCATCTTTCGACCTTTAAGGCGGATCCGACCACAAAATTCAACCAAGACAGAGAGGGAAGATGCCTAAAATTACTTTCCTATATTTGAGCACTAAAAATCGTCGGAAAATTTTTTACAAAAGCTCGTTCTCCTTATTTTGGAAATGCCTATACGGTCTTGGGAGCAGTTTTTCCGAAAAAGTTTTTCTTTGGAAATAGAAATTTTATTTTCGACTCAAACATTTTTTCCAAAAAAACCGTCAGCCATTTTGTAGGCTTTGACGAGCTCTTTCCAAAAATATTTATAAGAAAATCCGATGAATAGTTTCGTCGTAATCCTTTTACAAAGATTTGGCGGAAAATGCCGGGAGGAGTAAAAGAAACGGAGGGCGCTATCCTCCCATTCGAGGTCAGAGGCGGCTCCACTCTAGGCTCTTTCCAGAACATTTTCTGTATATGAAGAAAAGTCCCATATTCCTAGGATATTTTATACTTCTTTTTTTTCCGGGGTAAAAAAAAAAAAAGTCTATTTCTTGGTTTTGAACCCAGGACCTCTCGATTACGAGTAGCGCTCTTAGCAACCCCTTCCCCCTTTTTATGAGATACTTAAATGAAGAAAAATAATTTTAAGGAATGATTTGAAGGAAGATAAAATCTCCACGAAAAGGTTTTGAACCTAGAAATGGGTGGGGATTGTTCCCCCACTGGTGACAAAAATAGAGGAGCAGTTAGTCCATAGGGTTTTAGCCAGTTGATAAAAGAACCAAAAAATGACCTATCAATTTTTTTTATTGTTTTGAATTAAAGAAACATTTATTATTTCCTAGATAAATGAATAATGAATAAGATCAATTTCTTAAAAAGTAAAAGAGTACTTTCGCTCAGGGGAAAAAAAATGATCTTAAGAAAAATGTACCGACAAATTGAATTTTCCATGGGAAAAGATTCAAAGCAAGTTATCTACATTTGAGAGAGAAATATAAAAAAAGGGGGGGCGTTTCGAGAAAGAATATAAACAGAAAATAAGCGAGTTCAATACTTGGGACAAAGAGAAAAGAGGGGGTGGGCCTGTTTGTATATATTATACACGGTATGAATAATTCAGCGGTTGTTGCCCATATCAGTAAGTGTATTACTTGAAGGGTGAAGGTAAGCGCTCAAAGCGCGATGGCTGGGGTACCTGTTAATATTCTACCACGTACAATTACTCAACACCTGCAGTTAAAAAAAAGATTTTTTTAAATAAATTTTTGCGACAAATTGTTTAAATATAGTCTTATATTTGGAATAAGGTATTATGTGGTTAGAGTATATAGGGAGTATAATCGGATGTTTTCTTTCCTCCCCTCTAAGTCTTTCTAAAAGTAGGAATTAAGTATGATCTTGTTTGTCTTTCCCAATGACAAGCCTCCCTTTCCCAAACGCTCCTTTTGTTTATTACCAACCGTCTTCTGTTGACACTCTTAGACATTTCTGAAAGATTCGAGGGAAGCTTTAAGAATTTAAGCACATTACGAAAATACTCGGTTTCTTCCTTTTCAATTTATGTTATTATGGAGAGAAAAAATCTACAATAACACTTGGGTATAAGCAAATCTCATAAAGGTTAAACTCCCCGCAGTGCAGTCGTGAAGTGTTAATGAGACTACAAGATCTTATAGCTTCCACCTTCACCGCTCTTATCTTCCACATTCAGAGAATAGTCCGCCTTAAATTGTCAATTTGTCATAATAACATTAAAACTCCTTCCATTAAAATTTGAATAATTCACACAATAACCAAAGATCCCTATTTAAAAATTACTTTTTTTAAATCTCCGTTTTTAACTTTTAAAAAGCAATTTCTTCCCCCTTTCCTCTTCAGAAAAAAATTACCTCACGCGCAAAGAAAAATTCAATTATAAAAATTAATTATTTCCCAATACCGAGAATAAATTAAAATATTTTCCTGTATACCATAAAGCCCAAAGGTTTTAACATTAATATGGATAATCAATACTTTTTAAATTTTTTTTAATTCTATGCGTAAAAATCCCATTTTTTCAACGAAAAAAAAATTTAAATCCTTTTGATAAAACTTAATAATCTTTTTGTAGGGGGATATCGAACGTTAACATGCGTTGCTGCATCATTTATTTTGTAAATCTGGATTTAGTTAAGCTTAGGTCGCTTTTAATTCTTACGTATTGCGGATTAGCGTTTAAAAAATAAACTGAATCGTGAATTAGTTGAAAAGTTTTAAATTATTTAATAGTCGTTATGAATCATTAGTTATTAATCATATAAGGGTGATGAATTTTTCAGCACCTACAGAAAGAAAATAGATTTTCATACTCGAATAAATAAAGATAATATGAGGCGCTCCGGATACGAAGGGCGAACTCGACAAAACGTAGTTTCGAGATATTCGCATTTTAAAGTTTCGGTTTTTACGTATTTAAAGGGGAAAAAATGGCGAACTCAACATAAAAATTATATGGGTGTATTCACCAAGAGGTCTAGAATCTGAAAATGAAAAAAAAACTGACGTCGAGGGTATCACAATAACTTCTTTAAGGAAGTTAAAAAATTTGTCCGATGTCGAGTTCGCCCTTCGTATCCGGAGCGCCTCATATTTTTTTACAGATGAAAAAAAATAAATTATGCAATTGGGATTTGAACCAGGGACCTGAAGCGCCCTAACTGGAGTTTTTCTAGGATTTTAAAGTTTTTGGTGACTTTGGATTTAGAAAAAAAATAACTATGGACCATTGTCTCATGAAATGCATTATTCTGTGAAAAGCTTCTCGCCGCAAATCTCTTTGTAAATAACCGGAGAGGGGTTTCGGCGGGAGAGATGTCTCCTTAGAATAAACATCGCATCTGTATTCACTTGCGAGAAAATGTCTGAAAAGGAAAAAGGAGAAGAGGGAAAAAAAAATCTCTCGGTTTTTGTCTTCGAGTTTGGAGTATGTGTGCCCTTGGGTTTTAATTAAAGTAAATAAGTTGTTAGAATTCCTTAAAATGAGGTGAGGTGGGGGAATAGCGGTAGGGTGTCCGAAGTATGCGAGGAACTATGGGGACGTTTGAAGTGTGCCCCGCTTTGGCTATTCTAGGAATTGTCTTCCGAGAAGTCTCAACCCCTTTCCCGAGGCTTAAGTCCCTTCCACTCTTATCCTAACCAAATGACCAAAGCCCTTCCTTGCGGTCAAAACACAAACAGGATATCTCGAGTCAAACTGTCCTCCAGTGTAAACGCATCTGTGAGTTAGGTTAAGCCGCCCTTTCAACTTTTACACTTCTACAAAATGATTAAGGATTTACATTATGAAGAAAAAGGTTCGTATTATGTAAAGATCAGCTTTCCCTTCAAGATACCACCCTCTAACAGCCTCTAGACAGCCAAGAATTTTTTTTAACTTTTAAATATCCATTTTTATAAAGAATCTAAGAAAAATTAAAGCCCTGACGTAAGGGAAACGTTTAATTAGCTGATTAGAAGCCTTCTCGCTAACTTCCCTCACAACCCTACGTTTGCTCGATTGCGTACACATTAATCATATCGAGAAATCTACCCCCGTAACTCACCCTTTCGCCTAAAATTGATCGAAAAAACGAAAAACTCTGTGTAGAAAAGAGGCCTCTGTTGTCTTTACCCGGAAAATGAAACACAAACATTATAAAGAGGCGATCGAGCTGGAAAGCCTTCTATTATCCCAAAATACACGTTAGATTACTATATTTCGCAAATATTGCTTTTGATTCGAAATTATTAATCGAAATAGTTTACCCGGTGAATATCGGTTTAAACGGACGGGTAGGGATTGTCCAATGGCTCGGAATCCATCTGGTTGAATAATTTTCACCTCTCTTATCTCTATTCTGTTTATCCTGGAAATTCGGGGGGCTTATTTTTAACGGATGATCTAAGGTCATTAGAGGGTCTGGTCATTAAATCCCTTTATACTTTGGCCTGGAAAAAAATTGAAGGGCGACCTTTTTAATTTTATTCTCCCCTTTATCGTAATAAGACAGCCTACGACGCCATTAATAAAAAATATAAAAAGTGACAAAAGAGGGTTATCTATCAACTTAAAGGGTCCTATTTTTTGACACTATATGACCATTATAATAATAATTTTTTTTTTCTAAGAAAACAAATAAAATTTTCAATAATCTAATTTCAACTTCCTCTAAAAAGTTAATTTTTTGGCTACAATTTAGATTCAAAATAGAGGGTTTTTTTGTCCTGGTTTTTTTTCTGCTCCATTCTTTATCGGAGTAAAGCGGATGCGATTTCAAAAATTCACTTCTACCATCCATTCCCGACAGTTACGACCACCATCGGCTGCGCGTCGAATTAAAAAGTGAAGTTAGGCGGGAACATAATTTCCCAAAGGCCCAACCGCAAGCCCCCCGGCCCCTTTTTGATAAATAATGTCTCAGGGTTTCATCAAGAATTTTCTTTTAGTAATGAAAAAAAAAGAGATCCACTCATTTTGAAAAAAAAAACCGTTATTCATATTATTTATCAGAACGTAAATGGGAGCCGGGGGGAAAAATTATTCCGCTTCTGAATCGGAAAGAACATTTTTCCGGTTAAACAAACCCCTTTCCAATGTTTTATATGGTCCGATAAAAATCCGAGAGTGAAAATTGTAATAGCCCTTAGCCTTTTTGCCCGATTTCTCTCTTCTCTGTTGATTAAAAAGAAACAAAAGGATGAAAAGCATACAAAAAATGATGAAAATGATCGAGCCTTAAATCAAAGGATGATACTTCGAATTACAAAACTTTAATTTAAAGGAATACAACACGAATGTAAGCATAGTAAGGACAATATTAGTTTTTACTTTTTCAAAAATAAGTTATTGTGATACCCTCCAAGGGTACTTTACTCCTTGGGTCCAAAAAAACCGAGTTTTACCGGCCAAAAAAAAACTATATTTCGGTCTCTCGCCATTTGAGGCGCTCCGGGTACGAAGGGCGAACTCAACAAAACGTGTTTCGAGATATTCGCATTTTAAAGTTTTATGTTACGGGCGAACTCAACAGAAAATTCATGCCCTGGAATGGGAAAAGGAGTGGGGGATGTGGACTAGGATGTGGAGTTCGCCCTTCGTACCCGCTCGGATATCGCAGTTAGAGCTTTGCCGCATATCTGTTTTCACGTATTTAAAGGGGAAAAAAGGGCGAACTCAACATAAAAATTATATGGGTGTATTCTCAAGAGGTCTAGAATCTGAAAATGAAAAAAAAAATTGTTCGATGTTGAGTTCGCCCTTCGTACCCGGAGCGCCTCATTTCATCATGAAGAAAGCACATTTTAAGAACGTTTCCTTTTCTCTCAGTTTTTTTTAGCCAAAAAACCCTTATTTTTAAATTATATTTGGTGAATCATCATTATTTCTTGTTGATAAGCAACCATATCTCCCATTTTACGATTTTAATGTTTATTGCGTCCTTCCGCAAGATTGTTGATTTTCCTATCAAATAATAAACCAATAATAGAGGAAGAAATGACTGTGATAACGGGTATTTCTTTATTATTTGGTCTCTTTTTTATTATTTGATAGGAAAATCAACAATCTTGCGGAATACGGACGCAATAAACATTAAAATCGTAAATGTAATGCCATGGCAGCAAATCTGTCATAAAAATTAAAAACCAATAATGAGGTGGTGAGTGGCTCTATCTCTTGGAGAACGGCGGCGGTGAGCTTTAGGGAGACGGTTTGTTTCCAGCTTCCCGCTTTATCCACTAAAGCTCTCGGTGATAGGTTCACAGTGAAAGATAGAAATGATTGTGATAGAGGGAATAGCTCACCTGACGAGGCTTTTTAAGCCGAAACGCGTCGTGAGATACCCGTTATCACAGTCATTTCTTCCTCTATTATTGGGTTTATTATTTCATAGGAAAATCATATCTCCCAGTCGATTTTTCGGCAAAGAAAGAACCATTTGCCTCCTAGCGTTGAACTTTGAAACTTCTAGGTAAGATAAAAGTGTCAATTATTAGCAAAAAAATTAGGAAACTACAAATTAGAATAAGATAAGACTCCTAGTCAGAAGTTAAATAGGAATATCAGAACTAATTTATAATAAATCAGTTATCTATAAAGTTATACCAACGGGGATTTGTCCTTTTTTCCCTGCGGTTAATTAAGTGTTATTGAGTGGTTTAATAGTTCGTATATAAACCAAGTTTCTTCACGTTAACGGCCTAATTATAGGCCTTTCCCGCAACCCGTAAACCGACTAAACATCTCCCCGGCATCACCCACAAAAGACCGTATTTTTTACGGGGTTCCGTTAAAAGCTTTTTCTCACTCTCAAGATTTTTTTCCACCATTTTTATACCTTTTATAAGAGTTATTTTATTATTTTAAAAAAACACAAACTTTTTCATTATGTTGAAAGGTTAGGTGGTAATAATTAATTTTTTATATTCAATTTTACTTATCTAAAACGTCAGATTTTTTTTTTCCGTTAACCTAATATCTTTCATTATTTTATTCTTTTGTATTTATGCTGGCAAGCGTTGAAACTGTTGAGCAAATAAAATCTTTACAAATACACGTATAACAAAGGGTGATATTTCGAAAAAAGAATGAATTATTACTCGGCAGTGCGGGTGAAAAAAAAATTCAATCGCTCTCGGATTGCGTGCGTAATTGTTTGTAAGAGAATAGAAGGCTTTTTTTACTTAAAAAAAGGCCAAGATTAACAAGGGTAAAAAAAATTATTTGTGAAAAGTAGAAAATTTACATAAAAGTTGAAGTGGTCGTAGGCGTTTGGAATGTTCTTCATGAAAGGGACGAAGGAAACATTTACAAATCGTTAAAGCGTTTCAAGTAGGCAGTCGAGTGGCAGTAAACATCCCTTGTAATGTGGCCGAAATAACGTTTTTTCATTACTTTCTTCGATTACGACTGAGTCAGGAAGGACGGGATCACGTCGGACACTAAATTGAAGGGAGGGAAAGGGTCGACGAATCTCGGAATCGGTGAGGGAGAGAACGCTTTAACTTAGATGGGCCGGAGCCGCAATCTTGGTTTGCCCGCTTTCTGAATACTCACTGCTTCATTATAAACCTGAGAATCTCCATCTTTTTAAATTATTTTTAAAAATTGAACTTTTCTAAGAAAAGATGAATCGGGATATACGTTTAGAGTTAATTTGAGAATGAGCAGAAGAGCCCGCTGGCCATAATGTTGATTGGGAACATTGTTTGATATAACAAAGGGCTGTGGGCATATTGGAAGAGGCTGTTTCACGCACGACTTATCCCTCGGACTGACTTCAAAAGCAAACTACAAGATAATTACGCCGCTTCGTATCGAATTATACAGTCGTTACTATAAACCCTATATACCTTGTCTAATATCTCTGATATATTACAGAAGAAGCCACCCAACTTCGATATTGGGGGAAAAAGAAGAGGTAGCGTTGACTAACGGATTCCCAGGTTTCCATCATGACGTCACAAAACTTGTTGTTTCACCAAGGTGGGGGAACAATCCCACTCATTTCTGTGTTGGGGGAGTAATACCGTTACATACCCGTCCCATGACAGCGGGAAGCCGTTTACTCCTGCCCGACAAGGTACAGGATGATAGAACGCGTAGCAGAAACTATGTAAATTAAAACTGCTGACAAATCGTTCTGGCCTATTTGGCCTTAACCCTTTCGGGACCGCAAGCGACTATAGTAGCCATGCGCGCATGTCCCTTGGAGACCGCAGGCGACTTCAGTTGCCCAGCGGAAGCCTCTCTAAGATAATTGAGAGTTTCAGGGAATCGTAATTCCGAGTTCCCGACTCCGACTCGCTCAAGGTCATACGACTCGAGCCGCCATGGCCAGTCGGAATCGTAATACGACCCGACTCGGCTGGGTCGTATACCGGAACGACTCAAATCCCGACTCCGAGTAAACGTAAGGTTATATATTACGAAGGTTATTTCGTTATCTCTTTTAGTATCGGTTCATGTTTTTTGTTTTTTTACGATTCAAATACAATCTCATCTATTTTCAGGTTGTTTTTTCGTTGTTTTTACGATTTCAAATACAATCTCGTCTATTTTCAGGTTGTTTTTTGTTGTTTTTACGATTTCAAATACAATCTCATCTATTTCAGGTTGTTTTTCGTTGTTTTTACGATTTCAAATCCAATATCGTTTAGTTTCGGTTTGTTTTTTGTTGTTTTCACAATTTCAAATCCAACGAGGAGCCCTGGGAGTTTTTCAACAGCATTGGCTAAATTCGAAGAAATAAAGGTACCTAAGTTCGATTCATGAATTTGCTCTAGTGAGAATATTGTGAACTAACTGAGTCGGAAATAAGTCGGAGCGACTTCCTGAAACTCTGTTTTATAGCCTCTACGAGAAGACCTTTCCCGTTTGGTGAGTCGGAGTCGGGACTCGGAATTACGATTCCCTAAAACTCTCCATTAATACCTTCGCTTCCCGTGGCGCTAGGTACATGCAAAAACTGGCCATCTATTGGGGGGAAATGAACTACGTGATGATCGCATCACTCGTCGCTTTCTGCGCTTTGTGGGCGCTGGGAGCGGTCGGGGAGAAGTGAGGGGAAAAGTGCAGTAGCGCAGAGAGGTTAAAGTATAACTTTCCGTTACCTGATAGGGAATTTTCAAAGTTTTTCTACCCCCTAGAGGTCACCTCAAAGCACTTTGTCAACGGTGATAATTATTTCAAATTGGAGCACCTGTACGTCCAACTTTTGACCTTTTTCCTCTCCCTCAACCCTCCACACACAGTTCCTTTTTAATGTACGTCATATTACGGAGTTATGGTGGAGCCAGAGGGACATTAGGCTCAAACATTAGGACTCGTCACATAAATTTCATACGGCAAAAGGGGTTACGTCCGGTTAATGTCCCCCATACAACTTTAATGAACGAATTAGCTACTAAAACAGATTTTTCAATGCGGACAAAATTTTTTTCCTCTTTTTTGGCCAATCGATGCGGTTAATTGCTCAAAATCGATTCATCTACGTAAACTGATACCAATTAAGGCTAGTGCTCCAATTATAACTGTGAAGATTCAATTAACTTCCCTCATCACCCTCTTGGACACTACGTAACCATTCAGTTAGGCAAATAAATTTCCCTCAACTAATCAATGAAAATTATACCGTCCACACTAAACTTCAAACTATCAATGGCGTATATTAATGGCCTACCATGTCATTTCGGGTGTGCTTAACGTTGTAAATAGACAGGATGGTGTACTAATATTGTCTTAGTACACCTTACATGGAAGCTACTAATTAATTTTGTAGTCTTCCCTTTTCTGTGATAACTTCAATAATTTTTGTTCCCTTATCTCGAAATTATCGAGTTTTGGATTTTTGTTGCTTTTAATCGAGTTCCAAACCTGGGGGCGCAAAAAAGCTTCTATCAGACAACAATGAGCCCCGGGCGTACCTTTGACGGACGTATTCGCGATAACGCGTTTTGTCCCCTTTTGGTTTTTTCGCTAGGAGTTTTTCCACTCACTTTTGTTTATCCTTCATTTTAAAACACGTGTGAGACTATCGAATAGTTAGCGCGGGGCGGGGGATTCGATATTGAATATTTTCCGCGAGATCAAAAGAAATGTGATGGAAGGGTGAGAATATGGGAGGAAAAAGGGAGTTTTTCGTGAAGTAGGAAACAGCTTTTCTCTCTTGCAGCTTCTAAGTAAGCGATTTATGGGAACCTGTGGAAGGAAGCTCGGACCAATAAATCATCCTGGTTTTCAAAAAATGGAAAAAGTGAAAAAGCCTTTTTTATCAACCTTATTTTTTTTACTATTAGGCAAATGATTTTTTGATTGTTATTCTTTTATTTCGGGGTGACAAATTGTTAAAAAAATTAACTACCAGCTGAAACTTGAACCCGGGACCTTTAAACCTTTGGAGACCGCAGGCGACTTTAGTTGCCCAGCGGCGCCAGCCTTCGCTTCCCGTGGCGCTAGCGACAAGCAAAAACTGGCAACCTGTTGGGGAAGAAATGAACTACGTGATGATCACATCACTCGTCGCTTTCTGTGCTTTGCTGGGCGCTAAGAGCGGCGAGTGGCAAAGAGAGAAAAAGTGCTGCGCCAGCTATCCTGGGGCAAAATGGAAAAATGATCTGACTCCTCGATTCAGCCCGCCCAAAAACTAAAAATGAAACTTCACCTTAAAAAATTAATTATTAATTAGCAATTGAGGCGCTCCGGGTACGAAGGGCGAACTCGACAAAACGTAGTTTCGAGATATTCGCATTTTATAGTTTTCTGTTAAGGGCGAACTCGACAGAAAAGTCACTCTCTGGAATTTCGTGGCGAGATTTTAGATTTTATAGAATCATAGAGGAAAGGGGTTTTTACAAATTTTCGAATATTTTTTACGATTATTAATTCACAAAATGTATAATATATTTTATTTCGTGGCGGTGAGCTGTTCCAAGAGGAGTGGGGCTCCCGGAAAAGGAGTGGGGGTAGTGGACTAGGATACGAGTTCGCCCTTCGTACCCGCTCGGATCGCAGTTAGAACTTTGCCGCATATCGGTTTTTACGTATTTTAAAGGGGAAAAAAAGCGCAAACTCAATATAAAAATTTCATGGGTGTATTCTTGAAAAGGTCTAGAATCTGAAAATAAAAATAAAAAAAAAACAAAAAACAATTTGTCCGATGTCGAGTTCGCCCTTCGTACCCGGAGCGCCTCAATTGAAAAAAGGTGATTTTGAGCTATAAATAAAAGAAAATGGCTTAGGCTTAAATGCGTTTCCATTTAAAGAGCTTGGAAGAGAGAGTGCATAGGCCTAATCTTGCACAGCGGTGATACATTACTCCTGGTTTAATATACAGGTGGAGAGAGGGCTTTGGAATAATGAATAGTTCATAGAGTGTGCCCCCTTCACTCCCCCCCAACCCCTTAACTCAACAACCGTCCTACTCTGACCCCCGCATTGCACCAAAACCGCGAGGCCTCTTCTTTTACAAGAGATGCTGCAACAACAGGTTGCATTTATTAATGAACTTGTGGATTTACAGCCTCTTTTGTCTCATAACCCCTCGTTCCCGACCCCGGTTCCCATTATGGAACATAGCCCACCGCTTTACTACAATTAGACCTTAACTGCACCTCACGGAATACCGCTGGAGAGAGAGAGAGAAAGGGAGGGGGAAAAAAATTATCACACTGTACGTTCCGCACGTTTTTCACGATTATTTATGAAAGCACACAAATTGGAAAATCCTTTCATTCCATATGTAACCAGGATGGCTAAGAAATTATCATTTTTAGATCAGCTGAATACAATAGTTTTGAAATCCGCCTGATTTCAAAGTAAAATCCCAGAGTTTCACAGAAAAATTCAAATCCTTTTTTTCGTTTTTTTAAAAGAATAACATCAACCAATAGTGTAAAGAACATACAATAGGACGAAAGAAAATAAATCTACCTTTTAGTCCCTGCTTCCGCGGGCCCATTTTTTAATTTAATTAAAACATTTATTTATATATTTAAATACAAAAGATTCATTTTTTCAAAATCAAAAAAATGATGAAAACTAAAAAAATCGATAAAACGAGTTTGTATTTAAATTTTTGAGTGTTTAATAAAGCTAAGAGTTAATTAATTTCTTTTATGACGGTCAATGTTTTGTAAATTGGGAGCAAAATCAAAAAGTTGATAATATGACGGTTATTAGCTTCTTAGTTCAGATTGTTTCTCCTAGATTGCATCACAATCAAAAAGAAATTTCCAACTGTTTCTAGCAATGTCTCCTTACTAAAAAAAAAAAAAATAATTAAAAAGTGGCAATTGTTGTAGACCAAAAATTCGTAAAAAATATAAGGAGTAAGTGGTTAAAATTTGGTGAAAATCGGACCAACAATTTTTTGAAATTTCAAAATCGCCTCTTTACATTCTTGTTCACCGGCTAAAGAAAGTGTGAAAATTTGGTGAAAATCGGATGAAAACTGTGGCCGTAAAGTGTTCCGGAAAAAATGCTACGGCCGGCCGGAACCACAGACAAAGTTGAGATCGGTATAGATCCATATTCGAATTTACCCTGCGGACCCATAAACCCGACGTGGAGGGTATCACAATAACTTCTTTAAGTTAAAGTAAAGTATTCACAGTTTTTTTCGGACACTCTATTTGTCAGTTTTCTCTTCGAATTTGAACTTTTATCGCGTTTTTATGGCTAG